>JAWWMU010000121.1:30500832-30514711 GCA_035048155.1 Cinnycerthia olivascens
ATCGCTTATTTTCTACGTGTAAGCTTTATAAACAAAACAAAAAAACAAACAAAAAAAAAAACCCCCACAACTTTTCTTCTTTAATCCTGGTTCCTAGAATTTTGGTCCTTTTTTTAGCTGCAATGAAGTAAAAATAATCTTATTTATCTTACTTGTGTCTTCCAAGGCCACAGATTGAAGCCACAGATTTGATAGCCTGGAGTTTTCTGTTACAGCTCCCTTACTGCTGTCAGAACTATCTCTGTACCATACAATGCTGTGTTTGAATTACATGTGCTGTTGAAGGCTATGCCCACACTTCTGTCAAAATTGCATATGATGCTGTAATTGCACTGTATTTCTAAACTTCCAGGTTTGAGTTAGAATTGTAGCATTTATTTTACAAAATATTCTGGCGATTAAAATGCCAGCTTTACCCTTGAACTGAAATCACTGTAGAAGTAGGGTGAGTTCTAGCTTTCTAATGGTGACATTCCTGATTTGGTTTCCTTAGGGAAATTCAGAGGACACTCCTGTCCAGGAACTGGAGTCCAGTCCTACAGCTCACAGAACCCAAGGTCTCTGCCTAGGCTGAGATGTCGATGGACAGTAATACATGGGACATTGAGAGAGCTAGTTACACTGGCAGTGGCAAGGTGCTGCCTTCAACAGTGGTACTCACAAGCACAGCCAACCATGTCCCCTCCTCCCTGTGGACTGACAATGAGAGAAGGTCACTAGTGTAGGCACAGGTGTGACACTTTCCAGGTTGACAAGCTCACACACATTTGTGGATTCTCCAAGTACCAGCACAGCACTTTGTCCAATTTATGGATTCCCCTACTCAGCAGCTGATCCTGTTTGGTGCTGAGTGTAAAACACTCTCACACTCATTCCACCCCAGACCCACAGTTTCCCTCCAATAACACCACAGACCCTCTGCCCACCCAAGACTTCTCATCTAGATCTCCCTACTTACCATCTGATAGGACACAAGAGTTTGCTAGTGAGTTATCCCAGGAGCTGGACTCGGTGATCCTTGTGTGTCCCTTCCAACTCAGGATTTTCTATGATTCTATAATTTTTTCTATAATTCTGTAATCTGTTTTGGAGAAGCCCCATCAACAGCCAACAACACAAGGGCTGTGATCACCTATGCTGAGTCTATCACCTCTGTAGCTGGTTTTTTTTGTGTGCACACGTTGTTCCCACCCCAGTAGCTCATTGCCAGGACCCCTCCTTGCCACTGGCACTGAGTCCCCACTAGCTTTGATAGCTGACACCACAGTCCTGTGGCACCCAAAGTCCTGGTCTGATTCCAGCTGCTGACACCAAATCGCTTACATCCATGTCAGTCCCCTCAAGTAGCTGGCACTTAATCCCTGCTGCACTTGAAGTGTCCATACACAGGGGGTAGAGACTAGAATTATTCAGAGACAGTGTTAAAAGCTTTAGTACTAGGACAAGATAGACTGCAGTGATCAGGTGCTGAGGTCAGATAATGTACTGACCAACATCAATTTGCGTATAACTGTTCCCTTTTATGCCCTTGTCTGCTATCCTGTCCTGTGCACATTCCCTCAGCTGCCCTCCTACATTCTGCACTTACGAGTTTGAATCCCTATCAAGCGCAAAGTCCCTGTCTGCAGTTTCTTGATAGCCCATCAATTACTGTCATTGACTGAGTTTGTTTCTGATTATTGTTTTTATTAACACTAGGTGGACAAATTTTATGTCTGAGTGTCTGCCTCCTTTCCCTTTTCTCAGTTTGGCAAGGTCCTTGGCCAGATAGTCTTAATGAAAAATCACCCTTTTCATCATCCACATATCCTTACCAATTAGTGAGACTAAAAGCAGGTTTGTTCCCGTCATAGCCTCCCTTGCCATATCAGTCAGATTTGACTGTAGGTTCTGCTTTCTAGGTTCTCTGGCCAAATACCCTCAAAGAAGTAGACACTCTCCTGCCTTGTACCCTTATTGTATGGGATAACAACTGGAGGAACTTCAATTAAAACAGCTATTGTGTATCTTGGTACCAACACAAGAGTATTTTCTTTGAAATAAGAGAAAACTGTGACTTATTGCTTACATGTAGTTACTTTTACTGTGTCTTCATGACAGAATTTTCATGTTTACACCGATTTCTCAGGTTTCAGTGGCCTGTCTGCGAAGTCCCAAGATGTGGAGTGTGTAATAAGTAGAAAAGAAATAGGGGTGGAGGATTTCACCTAGATGTTGACAAAGAAAGGAATGTTTTAAGGATACAAGTGATCTATTATGATGTTACAGTTGATTTAGACTACATGAGTTTTGATGGACTTTCAAGAAAGACTGTACTACGTAGTAATCATTCTTGTATGTTGACACTGAGTGATAAACAGTAGACAGCAATTAGCATGTAGACTGAAGGTGTTCAGGGAGGACCTAAATGCATTCTAGGAGATAAAGGGATTTTTACTGATTATAGAATGAATTCCCATCATGAGGACTGCAAAAATAGAAATGGCATTTTATATGGCAGATTTCTGGTGTTTTCAAATGATGATGTTAGGTAATATGAAGAAAATATTTAAATGCATTGTGCATCAACAGAATTGTAGGGATTTAAGAATTGTTCAGCTTTCAAAGAGCAAAGCATCTCTATTATAGCATCAGTGGAAATTCTGTAGGGTTAGTGTTAGTAATAAAGCAGGAATAACCAGGAAATGTTAGTTAAGAATCTATAATGTGTACTTCATGCATTGGATTTTTAAATGACGTGCATTGTGAAAAGTTAGCAAGTAGAATATCTTTAAAATACTGCACTTAAACATTAGATAATTCTGCTTGAATAGCTGAAGGAATTTTATCTCTAAGTAAATATGAAAGCAATCTGTTCAGTCATGGCATGGAAAATCAATCTGTACTAAAGAGCTGTTCTTAATTACTTGTATTATGTGTATTCATTAACATAGCATGGACCTTTTCTTTTTACAGAATAAGAGTGACTTTATTTGGTTTGTTGAGTCTTTTTGGAAAAAATATGGAATTCTCTAAGTCAAGTTTAAGGTTGCAGTAAAGGTTTGTGCATGTTTGGACTCGTGTCTGTGAAGAGGCATGGTAGGAATACTGCTCTTTTTATGAGTAGCACCATTTGAATGGACTTGAATCAGGTAGAGTTAAACTTTCTTTCTGTGTGATCCAGAGGTGTATGAATACCCATAAATTTGTTGTGCATATGTTAAGTACATAATTTTTTTTGATCCACGTAGTTACAATAATATCAAATTTCCTATGTTTCTGGGTAGACTGAATTATTCAGTCTTGATTGAATCCCATAGTTTGAAATTTTATTCAGTGTAATTGTTAATTAAAATAGAAGTAATTTACCTTTTTTCTTTCCACAGGTATGTATTCTTCTTGGACCCATGCAACATTGATCTAGTACATCAGAAGATTAAGTCTATTGCCTTGTGTGTATCAGCTTGCCCAAGGAAAGAGCTGAAAACTCTGGCTGATATACAGAAATTTGCAGAAAACAATGGTATGAAAAAATAAGTTAGTTTTTGTTCATATTTTCGTAGGATCTGCAAAAAGACTTATGCCTTAGCTGAGCTAAAAATGAAATATGTATTAAGAAATACGAATAGAAATAATGTGCTCTTTTCTTTAAGCTAAAACATTACTGTATCTTATAGTATGATAGTGTTCCACTATGTCTTGGGCAGTTTGGAAAGCTTGTTTTTAAAATAGGAGTACAAAGTGTTACAAAGTGTAAGCAGTTGAGGGAGTGTCATGACTATGGTACGTTTTCAGTTCCTAAGGAAATATTCTGATATTGCTTCTTAACAGTAGTGCTGTTGAAATGCTCTCATGTACGGGAGGTTAGTGAGAGCCATTCTACTGTTTAATAGCACTTGTGGCACAGAGTATGGCTGTGTGTGTGAAAATATTCCTGCTTTTATTCAGTGCTACAGTGCAGTTCTTTTTTGGTTTTGTTTTGTTTTCTTATGCTTTTCTTTAAAAAGAAGTGTAAAGGAAAATAATTGTGTTAATGAAGTAAATATTATACCTTGTCTTTGTTAAGATCAGTTTTTTTTTCTCTGTAGTAGTAATACTGACATTACTAGCTCAATTTCTGTTTTAGCAGTTAGTGGAATAAAGTGCACAAGAACAAGGACATACAAAATAAAGTAACAATATAAAATTAATTTGAGGAAATGGCAGCATTTTTTAGCTATTCAAGTAGAAACATTTTCCTAATGTGTGAGAACAGTCCTAAAGTTATCTTTTAAAATGATGCCGTAATAGTTCTTTGCAAGGTACTTGACTAAAAATGAGTCAGTCTGGATGACCCAGTTCAAAGCAGTGGAACTGATTACTGTTCATAAAAGAAACTGCAATGTTTTCTTCCATGCTAACGCAGGTTATGTGAGTACTCTAGTTTGAAAGCAGAGTGAGTGGAAGTGGCCCTGGGTGCTGTTAGTGCCCTTGGTCTCCCAGTGCTCTGCACTGTACCTGCATGCCTGGGTGTCTGATATCTGAATCAGGAAGCTGAACTACTGTGAGGCATTGCAGCTTTCACAGAGCTGCACAAACAGTTTCCTTGTGTGATCTGTGCACCGTTGGCAACTACAAATGAAAATAGTCAGTGTCTACAGTTGCATTCTTTACTTCTCTGAGCGTGCTGTGTTTTTCTTAACTAATGCAGGCCAGTTCTTTTTTAGTATGAAGTGATGGTCGTTTGTGGTAGAGTTTAAGTACATCTTAAAGCTATGGAATTCAGCCATGTCTTTCTTTATCACCAACACTGTTTCTACAAGTCAAATCTCTTACTAATTGTGCCTGACTTATATTGATCCATTGTACCTCAGCTGCCCATCAAGAGCCGGTATGGTAAGTTCAAATAAGTGTGTTTTTTAATCTAAACATCTTTATCAAGAGCTGTGACATGTAAAATGTACTAAAACAGTTTTGTATTACTAGTGATTCTATCAATACCACATATGAATTTGCAACTAGCTTAGTATTTATGGTATTTTTATTAAAGTGAGGCACGCACTTGATTGCCTCAACACAAAAGGACAGAACTGTCAATCCCAAAGATTCAGAATTCATATTTGTGCGGTTCTGCAAGTGAGATTATAAATAAGCATTTAGAGCAATGAAAATGCTTGCTTGAGGCAAGAAGGCCATTTCATGATAAAGCAGCCTTTTAGCTTTCTGAATCAGTAATGATGCCCTTGCTCTTCTGCTGTAATTTGGGAAAAGGAACTGATTTTGTGAATAATACGGCACCATTTCAGGGCAGTAACTTCACTCCCACTACTACTTCACTTGCCCTCTCACAGTCAGGTCCTGCATTTACAGTACCTTCCCATCAAGGAAGAGAAGCAGCCCATCCCTTGCAAAGCCAAGCTGATTTTAAGGAAACAAGAAAGTATGTACCTTTATTGTCATCACAATAATTGACACCCAGAAAACTGGAACCAGCTGGGACCTTTTACAAGAGGACAAAAAAGGGAAAGAGAAAGCTGGGCATTTGACCACTCAGATCTTTGACCTGTACAGAGGTGCAAGCTGTAAAATCCAGAAATATTCTGGAGCAGCTCCTGGAAGTGACCCAGGAAGGTGCAATGCTACCTGAGAAATTTTGCAATGCCGTTCTCGAACAGCCATGCTAGTACTTGAGTTTGTAGAGCTATCAGTTGGACACAACTGAGAATGTTGTGAACTGACTGCTGTTGCTCTCCCTGGGATTTTCTCACCCAGTAGAACACCTCAGGCACAGAGTACTTGTGATTCAATGTTTTTGTGGGTCTTGGCCCTTAAAAAATGATGTATTTTGAGTAGTGTGACTGAAAGTTGTTTTTCCCAGAAACCAAACTGATGCTTCAAAACTTAATATCCATGAAATACTGCAGTGATATTTTCAAGGACTTGCTAAAGCATTTTGAAATATCCTTGAAGATATAATTAATCTATGACTGTGCCAAATGAATAGTGAAATGTCATTATTAAAGAGAAACACTCTACAAGTGGCTGTAATTTCTGTTGTGTTTGATTCGATGATAACTATAGTGTCTACTCAGTGTGAGAACTACTATTCCTATTCATTGTTTAAATAACTGGATGCATGTTTAGGAACCTAAAATGAAATTTTTATTTCTCAGCATCTTGGCAGGAATCTCTGTTGTCAGAATTCTGTAGCTAGACCAGGCTAGCTGTGGTCTCTGGACACAGAGTCAGAGGAAATGCTTCATTAAGTTTGCTATAGACACTGGCCTGGAAAAGATCAATGAAGGAAATCAGTCTGCTAAGTCAGAGCGGATGATATCTCTGAGCTATTTGAAGGAACCACAGGGAAAACAAAAAGGATTTTTATTTTGTCTGAAGATAATGACATCTTCATGTGTAGTAAAGTACATCTTTGCAGTTCCCGTTGGCTCTTGCTTTAGAGATAGATGTTATGTGGGTCACTGTGAGCTTCTGACATTTTTTATCTGCTCTTGTTCTCCCTGTCTTTGTTTTCAGTGAAAGTATGCCATTTAAAACTTAATCCTTTGCTCATGATTTCCTTGAAGTATGATGTGTCAAGTATGTGTTAGTTACAGATACCTTATGCTTAAAGCAATTCTGTACCCACAGGTCTTTGGAAACCTGGGTATGTTACTTTTAAGTGTAATTTTTTTTTTTATTGACAAGAGTAAAAGTACATGATGAGCAGTTTTGAGATGGAGTCATATACTGGTACTCTATCTTGTTACCAGAACTGTCCATCAGGTTTGTGTTGTATTGGAAATGTATCCTCTAGTTAGAATGAAACTGTTTCCTCCATAGAAAGTGACAGCATGTGGAGTCCTCCAATAATGCTGTGTTGTGTTATTGATTACATTAATAAACCATTTGGAAAGAGGAAGAAACAGTGAGGTTACAAATCTTGTTGTGACTACTGAATTATTTAGAATTATATGGAAAAAACCCTCCTATCAGTTGCAGTGGAATAAAATGTCAAATCAAAAGGAATGCCCCCGGAATGAAGTGGTGGGAACCTATTGTTATGCATATAGTGTTTTAATTTAAAGTGGTTATTGATACTTGGGGAAGAGATTGTGAAACTACAGAGGATCACAAGAGGATTAGGTTGGAGGCACAGCATTGTGTGAAATTGTGAAGAGGAACTGCCTTTTGTGTAAACTCCTGCTATGTTGGCATCATAAAGACTGTGTTCTGGTCCTTCTTTTACAATTTTTTTTTTTTTTTAAACTTGTATACAAACACACATATGTATATTCTCAGCATGTATTCACATACTACATATATATATATATACACACACATGCTGAGAAGGGAAACGAGGATTATCATAATAAGAGGACCAGTGATTTCCTTTGTCTGTAAAAGAGAAAACTATCAGGTAGAATAGGTCATTGAAAGCAGGAATATCTTAGAGAAGGTTGAAAAATTATTATTCCTTCATCTCATAACCTGAGTAATATGAAACTAGAGATTAAAAATGAAATCACTTGGCATCAGAGAAAGATTTTCTGCACACAAGTTATGGTTAATTTACAAAACTTACTGTCATGAAGATATTTTAAGAATACAAAAGATAAACTCTTAGAATAATTCTCTTAGGATAGAGACTCTTGTTTGGATATTTAATTAGCACTGAAAAATATCCTTAAGTAGTGCAGAGCTAAAGATACAGTAGGAAAAACATCTGCTACTTGACTAGATGGATTCTTAATTTGATTCTATAGTAGCTGGTTTTACTTAGCAGTGGAGGAATAGATAAATAATATTTTACAACTCTCTGTACTGTTAATAAGAATAGAAGAAGGTGAAGAGTATTGTCTTTTTTTTTTAATTGCAGCTCAAAATACATATAAATAGATACATGAATTCTGAATCTAGGATTTTCTTTTTTCCGTACTCTTAGTTGTAACAGTATGTTGTAATATCTATCATGGTAGTTCTCCTTCTGGTCTTCAATTCTAGAGACCTAACTAGCGGGGTTTTGTGATGGCTCTTTCTTGGACTAGTCTTGCAGGCATTGGAGAACGCTTACTTTCACTTCAGTTTCATATTTATTTATAAAAGCCTGTAATTTCTCCTGCCCTTTGATGCTCATTGTTTTAAAGAAGTGGTGGTATGTCTCGCTGCAACAACTAGATGTAAAGATACATATAAACCTTACTTTGCCTCCTTTAAAACACTCACTATGCTTCTGGAAGTCAGCAGTGGGTAGATGTAGAGATTGAAGCTGTTCTTTTCTGAGAACAATTCTGTCATATTAATTTGAGAAATCCTGACTGCAAAGTGGTCTATCCTATGCCTTTTTGTTCACCTCAAGGCATCACTATTTTGCTAGGGCCCAGAAATTTGATTTCACTGTCAAGGTTCAGCTCTATCCTTATTTGATCTTCTGCCTGTATTCCTGCTCAATTTGCTAAAGGCATAGCTGCAATGTTTAGCTATGTTTGTGCAATCCTCTGATGCTTCCACTTTATCTCCTACTTTAGACCACAATAAAATCTCTGTGCTATGTTGCCAGTCCATAATATGCTAAGGGAATGTCCAATTATTGGAAGTGTAACAAGTTGTCTCATTGCATGAAGCTTTCAATGGGTAATATGGTTCAGATTAACAGTTTAGAGCTGATGGAGTTTGACAGATTGATTTCAGGCAAGTTCTGGGGTGAGAAGTGCAGAAAAGTGTTAAGAATTTTATTTTTCTGACAGTCTGGGAGCCTTGTCCTTCCTGAACTCCACCTCTGTCAGTATCAATATCATACTCTAGCCTTTATTGCATGGGTTGGTTGTTCAAGCATAATCATCTATGAGTCATGTATTCACAATGTTAACTAAGTTTTAATTGCTGAACTCAGACATAAAACACCCAGAACTCAGGAGGAAGTAGGACTGGGCTAAAAGTCCAGAGGTGAGGAGTTGTGATTTCAGCAGTCTCATTGCTGCTAACATTTCTGTACATTTCTGTGTCTGTGTTTTATTCCTGTGTCAGAGAACTTAATGAACTAATAGGATGTTACTTGTAAAGAAGACAATGAAATAAGATACTAAGTTTCTGAACTGTAAGCTCTGCTTCATTATATGGCTTTTTAGAAGTCAGTTATCAATCACTATAGAATATGCTGAGTTGGGAAGACAAGGGACCATGAAGTCCACCTTCTGGCCCTGCACAAGACACCCCAAGAATCACACCATGTACATGACAGTATTGTCCAAACACTACTTGAGCTCTGTCAGGCTGGTGCTGTGACCGCTTCCCTGGGGAGGCTGCTCCAGTGCCCAGCCACCGTCTGGGAGAAGAACCTTTTCACAGTACCTAACCTAAACCTCCCCTGACACAACTTTAGGCTGTTCCCTCAAACCTTGTCACTGATCGCTGCAGAGAAGAGATCAGTGCCTGCCTCTTCTTTTCCCCTCACAAGAAAGTTGCAGGCTGTGATGAAGTCTCCCCTCAGTCTCCTCCAGGCTGAACTGACCAAGTTGGTTGATAATTACGGTTGGTAATTACTCAACCCTGTCTTTTGTTGACTCCTCTCTGCAAGACCCTCTGTCTTTGAGGGAGTGAATTACTCCTCCCAATTCTGTATTGCCAGTAAACTTACTTTAGGCCTTTGAGCCCTGTGTCCAAGTTATTTATTAACATGTTGAATAGCACAGGGCTAGGTCCATCCTTAGCTCTGTGGAACCCCACCAGTGACAGGTCCCCAGTCTGATGTCACCCCATTCACTGTGGCCCTTTGTGCCTGACCCATGCACCAGCTGCTCACCCATCACATGCTGTGTTTATCCAGGCAGTTTCTGGACGTTTTCTCCGGGAGGGTCCTGAGAGAGACAGTATAAAAAGCTTTACTGAAATACTAAAAGATCACATCAACTGGCTTCCCTTGATCAACCATGTGGGTTACCCTGTCCTGGAAGGTAGTGATGTTGGACATGCAGGACTTTCCTCTCATGAAGCTGTGCTGGCTGTGACAATGGCTGTGGTGTAATTCAGGTGTTTTTCAGAACTCCTAGAATAATCTTCATAAGTTTGCTATGCACTGAAGTGAGACTGACAGGCATGTAGTTTCCAATGTCATCCTTCTTGCCCTTCTTGAACAATGAGATAACCTTAGCCAGCTTCCAGTCAGCTGGGAACTCCCCAGATACCTAAGACTGTTCAAAAATAATTGAGAGAGGCCTCATAATGACATCAACCAGCCCTTTGCATATTCTTGGATGAATCCCATCATGGAGCAATCCTCACATAAATAGATGAGGATCTAGATGAAGCAGCAGATTCCACACAAATTTGGGGTCGACTGGGAGTTTGTCATTCTCCCAGCTGTGGTCTTCCAGCTCTGGGCACTGCGACCTTCTAAGCCCATCACCAGTGTGAAAGACGCAGGCAAAGAAATCATTAAGCATGTCACATGTCATACCATGTAAGTGCACAATACATGCACAATGTCAGACTTGGAATTACTTTATATAAATTTATTTATACTTTATATAAATTATCGAAACTGGTTTGTAGTCTCTCAGGCTGTGCTTTGCCACGAGTATGTGAGAAGGGTATGTGGGGCTGCTTGGGGCCCTTTGTAACTTAGAAGAACATGCTCCTAAACTCCTAAGGTCGCTGTGCTGCTCCTGGAACTGAAGCTATCTCTGTCACCTCTGCATAGTTTTGTATTTTTCTGCTTAAATCCTTGACTCTGAATATGAGTCCATGTTTCTAGATCTGAAAGTCCTTGTTTTAGTTGCTGTTAAAAACTGTTGATAGATGGGTAGACACTGCTGAGCTCCCAGAATGGAATCCAAAACACCTGGTATGCTTTCCACTACTATAAGTCAGGGAATATAAGTGTCATTAATATCCTCTGTGGATTGCTCCTCTTACTGGATGACTTAGGGAATCTTAGCATTTCTCAAGCTGTAAACTCTTGATAGTTATGCTCCTTTAGCAGGGGTTTGTTTGTTGGTTTACAGCAAAGCAAATACAGAAAGGAAAGCTGTACTGGAGCTCTGCTCTCTAAAAGTATTTTTACCTAAACACGTTTTGGAATTTCCTATTTAATGTACTGCTGTGGAAAGCAGGGCGTTATGTCTTCTGTGTGCTGTGTCTTCTGAGCACATAGGACCTTCAATAATTTGCCTTCTCTTTTACATTTTGTGATGTAAAAGTCCGGGCTTTCTACAGCATCTTTATATATAAACTTGGGCTAAATATAGCTATGAGCTATGAGTTTTCTATGAGCCAGAGATAATGGCTGTTTAGTTCCTTACTGATCCAAGCCTCGGCAAAACAGAAAGAAGACTCAGAAAATAAGTTCCTATAGCTGGGTTGGAAGTTTGTCTTTTGAGTACTTTGCTCCAGTTATGGCTTCAGTGTATTCTAAAGGTTGGAGCAATTCTATTCTTGAAAAGAAACCATGGACAGAAACTGTGGTATGTCTCCATGATACCACTTTGTGTGTGAAACAACCAAATGCAGAATTGTGGGACCAAAGTGTGCACACAGGTTGGGCTCACTACTGTGTACTCACCAATAGTCCAAACACTGATGCTCTGCATAGTTTAGAAGTGTTTTTCTTAATATCACAACATTTGGATCTGAAATCTAATCCTTGTAGGACAGTTTGATGTCATTTGTCTAAGGGTTTCTCCAGAAGAAATATGTGCTTTGCTGTAGGAAGCAAAGGATGTATTACTTCAATGATCTTTTAGTTCGTTTTCTGTATCCTGCTGACACTGATTTTGAAACATTTTTGAGTGATAATAATTTAGGAATAAAATTAGTGTCTTTGGTAAACTAATTATCACATCAAGGCTGATGACTCAAATGTTTCCTTCAACTTTTTCAGGCCTTCCCAACTTGAACAGCAACAAAAAGATTGGCTGTGCTAGTCTCTACTAACCCAGAGTAACTAATTTAGAGTGAAAGGTTTGATAATGCAGTACATTCTTCTCTCTCACCTTAGAAAATGAAAACTTCTATTTAGTGATGCACATGGACGCTTACTTTTAAAAAATCAGTTTTAAATTTAATATAAAGTGACATTATTCAAGCACACAAATGAGTTCCAAAGCTCTCCTACACAGTATTAAAGAAATCAGAAGGTTTTCAAAATATAAGTAAATAAATATTTATGGGAATAGTTAGAGTTTCTGCCTAATTATTTGGGACAAAAGGACAAATAATCTCATGGGCGGTATTTCAACTATGGTACTGGTAGTTTCTTTAAATAGAGGGTAGTTAATATCCTTTGTTTGACAAGCTCCATGAAAATATTTTTCTGCTTGACTGTGACTAAAGGAGTGTGCCATGAGGTAGGCATCTGAAGGGAAAAGATCCAGAGTAGCCCAAAAGCAGTTCCCAGGCAAGACATGGTAATGGCAGCCTGAATTGTCAGGCATGACAAGAGGGAATACACTCTTGGCTTCCAGAGGAACCTGTCGTGGTGTCTCCAGTTTACTCCACAGCCAGGAGTGTATTGGGTTACCCTACAGCTCTTACTTAAATGGCTTGTGACCTGTATGCACATCTGGTCTGGCATTCGATTTTGCTTCATTTACATTTGTGATCCTAATGGGTCTTCAGATACACATTTGTACAGAGTTTCCTCTCCATGGTAAATCCTACCCTTTTTCTCTCCTGCCTGAATTGCTAGATGTCAAAAGGGAGCACGGGCACCCACAGACAAGCCCTGTCCCTTAGGCTTGTTTAGATATGGGGGGCTTTACCCAAGATACTTAAACCATAATTCACACTAGCCACTTGGCAGAATGCCCAAGCTGGCCCCAAACAGTGTGTATCGTGAATCTATATACACTTGTCCACACAGCACATATCCCACTGCTTCCTACAGAGCTTCTTGTTCTTGCCATAGAATCATAACCAGAGAGTCCTTCAGGCTGGAAAACATCCTTAAGATCATCAAGTCCACTGCCAGACAGTTTACCTAAGCTCCAGAGATGGGGGCTCAACTGCTTCCCTGGGCAGCCTGTTCCAATGCTTGACGACCCTTTTGGTGAAAAGATTACTCTTAATACCCAATCTAAACTTTCCCTGGCACAGCTTGATACCATTTCCTCTTGCCCTGTGTCTTGTTACTTGGGAAAAGAGGCCAGCCCCCACCTGGCTACAGCCTTCTTGCAGGCAGTTGTAGAGAGTAATAAGGTTACCCCTGAGCCTCCTTTTCTCCAGGCTAAATAACACCAGCTTTCTCAGCCACTCCTCATAAGATTTATGTTCCAGACCCTTCACCAGCTCTGTTGACCCTCTCTGGACATGCTCCAGCACCTCAGTGTCTTTCTTGCAGTAAGGCATCAGAACTGGACACAGGATTTGAGGGGTGGCCAAGTACAGGGGGATAATCCCTGCCCTGGTCCTGCTGCTGGTCCTGCTGGCCACACTATTACTAATACAGGCTAGGATGACATTCGCCTTCCTGACCACCTTCAGCTGTCTGTCAACCATCTTTATAACTTACCTATTGACCTATATTCAAAATAAATGTAAATATCTGCAATCTTCTTTTTCCTTCAGTTCTTAAGATAAACCAGTAACTCTCTACTGCTAGCCCACCATCAGATGGAGTTGTTATGAGTTGTTCTGAATCATGAATGAACATGATTCAGAAGTTTTCATATCTACAGCAACAGATTTAAAATTTTTGCAGCAGTAAAGAGCCTTTTGTCCTAAAAAGACAAATTAATTTAGGTACTTCACTTAAAACTAAGATCTAAGGAATGTTGTTTTGTCTGATACCTGTTTACCTCATGCCATGTTTTCCTCATAAGCAAGCAGAGGCACAAGGATTCACATTCACAGTATAATTGAAAATGCATTTCAGATGTTTCACCTTGTAACTTCTCTTTGTAGGAAATCTAACTTTCTTCAATAGTGC
>JAWWMU010000121.1:30796114-30812993 GCA_035048155.1 Cinnycerthia olivascens
TTACTCGTCTTATGTGTTAGGAAAAGTAAGTAGCTCCAAAGTCTAACAGATAAAACTAGGTAGAGCTAGAAAATTGAGTTGAAAAGAAGTATTTTTGTAAAAACTGAATGTCAGGTGTAACCATAACCATAAATTGGAAATAGCAAAGTGTAGGAATTGTGTTACCTGTGGTCATCCTATTATATTTTTGTCTGTTGTTCTGTCCTTTCCCACTTCTTAAAGACTTCATTCTCCATGTGAAGCTGTCTGGCTCTTTCAGTGGAAGACGTACCTTTGGGGTAATTTCCTATGATTGTTCTACACTCCAACTCTCACAAATTTAACTGGCAGAGTGAGAGAAAGAGTTCTGGTAAATTTTGCTTGGTTTTCAGTGTGACTATTGTTCATATTAATGTGGAGTTAAGGCAATGTTTTAGATAATGAAGTATTTTCAAAGGAAGTAAACATACTCTATTTCTGGAAAGGTTGGTCCCTGTGAGATGTAGTCATGAAAGACCTAGTTTAGATTCTCTACATGAGCCGGAGGTGAGTTCAGTAACAATCCCTGGGGATTTGATTCTCCTTTAGTGGCACATTCAGAGCTGGGGGGCACAGAAGAATTAAAATAGACCAAAGGCTGTAGCCATACCAAAGGTAAGTTGCTTCTATTTGTGACTTACTACATCTATAGATTTGCCTTATAGACTAGTGAATTGCTGACAATGATAGAAGGAAAAAAAGATTGTGTATTTGCTGATAACAGGATTGCTATGAGCCATGAAGTGCATGTAATTGGTGGAGGATGTTAAGTGAAGATAAAGAAACTGTATTCTCATTTCACAAATTTGCAGAGAAATGGTAGCTGAAATGTGGCTTGCAGTTCTGTTTGCTGATGTTCAGAGAGAGGAATTAATTTGTGGTTACAAGGATAATTACATAATCAGAATATTCCGAGTTGGAAAGGACACACGAGGATGAAGTCCAACTCCTAAGTGAGTGGTCCATACAAGGATTGAACCCACAAACCTTCATGCTATTAGCACCTGGCTCTAGGTGGCTCAGCTAATCTCAGAGTAAAGCCTCTTTCATCCATCAACAGTCAAAGACTGGTGTATTTGTCACATAGCAGAAACTGCAATACAATATGATTACCTTTTATAAAATCTTTGGAGTGAGTATCAATGGACCTTGGAAAGCTGGCCTGGAGAGCTGGCCCAGAAGGAAAGCAGTGTAGACCCTGGATCAGACAGATCTAAAATAATGGCCATGAATCAATAAAGTTATAATATTGGAAAGATTTCTAAATGTTAAAAGATAAAAATATGAAACATTTCAAATAAAGATAGTAAAATAATAGAGCAGAAGTTCTGTTGAAACTATTTTATTTAACAGTAGCAGCAAGGAAAGGTGAAGTGTAGTCTGACAAAGGATTTGTGTTATAAGAGAAAGTGTAAGAAAAACTATTTTACAAAATTTCGAATGCATAGGGGACTGGACTGGTGTGTGGATCTAAGACATTAAAATACAGAGGTAATTCGCATTGTATATTCTATATTGTGTCTTATTAATTGTTCTTCCAATACTACAGGACCCAAGCAGTGACAATTAAGGTTGTATAATGAAAATAATGAAATAATGCATGCTGCATATGACATAAAAAGAAAATTTGGTTTGACTTAGCATGTTGAGTTTTGCTGAGTTTGTTTCAATAGTTAAGTGAAATTTATAAGCAAAGCTACAACTCATGAATGACGTGTAAATTTACTTTGCTTGATTTTCTGGCTAAAATAAGAAGATTAAATGTTTTTTTATGACTTTGAGAGAAAGCTGAGATTTCATTGGGCTAGGTAAGTTGCTAGAGGAATCAGCCAATTGTTCTCTAAGCTGGTGCTTCCCTCAAGACAGTGTCCTTTATTCTGAATAATGTACATGGGCTATGTTAATACTGGGTGCTACAGTCAGTCTTGGAGAACTCCAGATGACTGGTAGCAAGTGGTCTTTTCTGCTGTGTTTTTATTTTTTTTCATAGAATACACAGTCTTTCAGTTTTTCATGTGTTGGGGTGTGCTTTCCTTTGTCACATGTGTTTCTTAAGTTCAGGTGTTTTTGATCTTTTAAGCCACAGATTAGTCAACCAGAAAGTAGTCAAGAGCTTCCTG
The DNA here is from genome assembly GCA_035048155.1 of Cinnycerthia olivascens. Taxonomy (NCBI): domain Eukaryota; kingdom Metazoa; phylum Chordata; class Aves; order Passeriformes; family Certhiidae; genus Cinnycerthia; species Cinnycerthia olivascens. The sequence goes on from JAWWMU010000121.1 coordinate 30,798,253, forward strand.
GGCAAGGAAAGAGAAAGGGGGATGGGACACATAATTTCAGCATTTTGTGATTGGTTTGTTGGTTCTACTAAATTCTTCTGACAGTCAAAGATCAAGTATGCAGTAGTTGAGACTGCACTTCCATTTCTGAAAATAGTGATACAAGCTGAACCAGGGAACTTTGTGGCAGTGTAAGTTCCTAGAGCTGGCATTTGTAACAAGAAAAACAGAGAATAGTTCAAGTGACCGCGTAGAAGAAGTGGTCGCTTGAACCAGTGTGTTGCATTGCACAGAGAGCTCTGGCACTTGGAGGGACTCCTGTCTGGTTCATGAGTTTCACTGCTGATAGCAGTGATCGAATATCTGACTTTAAAACATCACCATGAATTTAGGAAGCACATTTGTCCATTTACTAAAAAAGACACTTAAAAAAATTAGGGCATTTAGAATTGGTAAATTTGGTGTATTTTGTTTGCAGTTACATTTTGTGTGTATCATAGAATCAATTAAGTTGGAAAAAACTTTTGAGATCATCAAGTCCAGCCTATGGCTTAGTGTTGTGAATACCTGTTTAATTATGAGTAGCATAGTGAGTGCGGTGGAATAACAACATAAATATTTTCATGCATCTTTATGCAGTGTCAGGTTGTTTTGAAAAAAAATAACCATTGTCTTAAACGTGAAAGCAGCATCCTATAGAGAATGATTTTCTTAAAAATTCAAAGTAGGTATCTTAAACCAGTCTGGGAGTATAGGAATTTGGAAGGATTTAACAGCCACACAAAATTTGTTTCCACGGGCCTCAAATTTGGGGGCTAGAACCTGAATGCATGCTTTAAACCCAGTGATGTCTGCATTAACAGTCTAAATGTTTTTTCCTCTGTCAGACCTATAAGGTATAGCATTGTGAATGTATGTGTACTTCAGTAAGGCACAGCCCTATGATTAAAAAAGATCCCAGAAAGGATTGGACTGATTACTGTGTCAGCAGCTGAAAGCCAGGCAACAGTGATAATACTGACTCTCCCCTCTGTGATGTCTCCTAACTCCATGCAGCAGGGAGTGCGCAGACAGGGAGAGAAAACCTCCAGGAGAAGAGCAGTGTATATGATGTGCAGAGTTGTGAAACACAATTAATTGAAGACAGAAGTTGCTGGCACTTATGTTTCTTCAGCCTTCAGCAATGAGGGTTCTTACAGATGGAAAGTGGTAGTGCGTTTGAGTAACAACAGCTTACAAGATTCTTACACTGTTGTTTACACAGTTTGAAAAGTTATATGAGCGTGCTTTATTATTTGCATTACTAAGAGCTGGAGACTGTTGTATTTCAGCTCAGGTCAGGTCCTGATAAAATTGTTAGAATCAAGATACTAAACTAAATCTGGATTATTAAAATAATGGAGAAAAGCCTTCAGAGTGGGATACTGATATGCAAGTTAAAGATTTTGCCTGTTTACTTAGAAATTGATTCTCAGTTTTGGGACATTTGACAAATAGAACAAAGTCTATTACCAGATTTTGTTTCAAAACAAGTAAATATTGAATTTGTAAAGATGATTTGGTTTTTTGCATGGTACAGTGAAGAGAACCTTTCATATTTATACTGCAAATGTGACATTAATATTTTGGTGCTGATGGATGCAAGATGTGTGTTAAGTAACGCGTACATTTTCTGTGTCTGATAGGAATACATTTTTCCCACTGGTACTTGCTCTGGGCAGTATGCTGGGAGCAGGAAGAAGTAAAGTCTCGTACAGCCTGTCTCTGCTCGCTGTGTGCATTTGCAGTGGAGAGTTGCCTGCAGCAGGGAGAAACTGTAACATGCTGGCCACACCGTCTGCTCCCCACCTGCCCTGTGCCACTCAGGGTGCTGGGGAAAGGTGTTGTTTTCATTTGGTTTGGTTTCCCACTATTCAAATTTGGCAAAAAGTTAATTATCTGCACGTAAACTTTTATTTGCCTATCAGCTGAAGTTTGTCCCATACTTAAGGTCTCTCTTTACTGCATAAAGTAAAGTACTGAGTTCATCAACAGTAACAAAATTTGAGGATTTTTTTGCCAAATGAGATTGGGCTGGACTTGAAATCTACTGAGGTATGTTAAACTACATTTAAGTTTGTTTATTTTTTGTTTGTATGTAAGGTACTTGATAAAGTGGGAGAAGGAATTCTGTGTTACCTTTACATGAGGTAAGTCCAGCATCCTGGTTGGCTTTTCAATTGCAGCTGTGAGCAGCAGTATTTTTTCACATGAAACCGGTGGAAGATGTGTCAGTTAGACAGAATTCAGGGTTCTATTCCAGATTGATATTAGGGTTTTGCTTTTCCGTCTTTTAAATCTTTGTTTTGCTGTGCATTTTCATAACATGGAAGTTTTGTCATTTGAACTGTCTAAAGGTTGTAATTGGCCCTGGCATTCAATACCTTGAAAAGGTGTTGAGACTGAAATGCTTTAATTCATGCTTTGACATCTCTGCTTTTTGTCTTTATTTCTTTAAAAGGTCTTCTAGCTCTGTTTGTAATGATTAGGAAAATATAAGGGCATGGTTGACAAAGCTACAGTTTCAGGACCATTTTCTACCTGCGAAATTATTGACAAGTTGGAGAAAAAAAAATCTTCCTTTTTTTTTTTTAATCTTTTTTTATTTTTTTCCCAAAAGCAGTCAAAATGGCATCAGAGATTATTTGGTTATCCAGATTTGTCTGAGAATTATCCATTTGAATATATATAACTTTACTTCATTGTTCAATTCTTTAACTTCTGACTCAGGGAACAGGCAATAATTTTGGATTTGTCTACCAATGACTTAAACTTCAGGTTATGCAAGGAGCTAAAAGAAAACATTAAATGTCAATCCTAGCACGACTTTTCAGAATATCTATTGAATGACGGCAATCTGACGAGCATCATCTTAAAGCCCTGGTTTCATTTTGCAACAAAGAGAATGGACATGGAACTAACGTAACAAATGTTCTATGATTGAGTCTGTTCAGGAGGGACTAAGGCCTTGCTTTTTGTTGGTGCACAGGGGATACTTGCAGCACCACCTATGGGGTGCTATTCCTGTTCTATAGGAACAACATCTTTCATATGCTAAATAATTCTTTAAGAAAGTAAAATTATGCCAGTGTGAAATTCAGCATTATACATAAAAATCAAATGAAAAGTGATTTATGCATTTTACTAGTATTTGACAACTATGCTTTTACATAAAAATTGATTTCACATCATTTATAGTTTATATAAGACAAGTTGTTATGGTAAAGTAGTATTTTTAAAGATATACTTTTCAAGAAGTGTTATCTTGTAGATGAACAGAAAGTACTTAGCAATACATAACTAGCTGATCTTCTAGCATATGACATTTAAAGCTTCTGCTGAACTGAACCTAAAAAGTGCAAAAAGGAAAAGGAGCAGCCAAACCCCCATACTTTTGTGTTCGTGTGTAATGCTGATGATGATCTTTCGACTTCGGTTCAGCATTCCTTTGCTACTGTAACTGATTGAAAAATAAAATGTGTGTATTCACATTTATTTCATGTGATTATGCAGAAAGATTGTTGGCTCTTTTTTTCTTTTTAAAGTATTGTTTTTGAATGAAATTGTGTTTTGTACCACTCAAAATTTTTTGATTTTATTTTCTTCCTTGGGTCAGAATATTTTTGGGTGGTTTTTTCATCTGTCAGACAGGATATCCAATGTGATATGTCACCTACATGATTCCAGAAGAAACAAAATTATTTTCTATTTCTCTACATTGGTGCTACATAGAAACATACAGAAGAGCTCTCTGCTTCTCTTAGCCAGATATATCACGTTGTTTTGTTTCTGCAGCAAAACAGTATAATAGAGTTCTAAGCTTAGAGAATGAGGAAATTAACTGTCAGTCTTGCTGATGTGAAGAAAAAACCCCACCCCCACAAAATTTTGCTGTCTCCAGCTTTACTCTTGATAGGAACTTGTGTGTATTGGCAGCTTAACAGTTTGAGCTGAGTTTTATTTGTGTGGTATTTATATAAATATGTTTTAAAGTATTTTTTTTTAGATTTGGCTACACTCTTGTAATATTAGATGTGCATCTGGTGTGTTAACTTTTCATGTGTGTTTGTGTGTATAAATATGTTGGGATAGGGGAAAAGTTAACAAACTAAATGGCTGTATTCAAATATTATTCTGGTGTAACTGCTGGAAACCAAGGAGGGATTTCTGCCTTTTTTAAATAGTTTTGGGTTCTTTTTGTTTGAAAAAAAAAAGTAAAGAGAGTGCCACAAGATTTCATTTCCACCCTCACATTTGTTCAGGATGTATTCATATGCCTTACATTGTTCATATTACTTCATTAAATGTAGTTATCTAAAAATGTGACAATAAGAAATAATAAAACTGGTGTATAGACTTCTCTGTACATGCTGTGCATATATAAATGACCCCCTGAGTCTCCCAAAGTAAACTTTTAACATTCCATATCTTTTACTGTGCATATGGTACTGGCATGTAGCCACCCACCCACCCAGATTTAGCTAAAATAAATGAAATTTATTCTAGTTCACTTAAGTAGAAAACTTGTAAAATACAAAGGTACTCACTTTGCTCATAAGGTTACTAAAACAGTGTTTTTTTAAATGGAGTGTTGTGGGTTTTTTTTTCTCTTGCAGGACTGTGCACAACTTAATATAATTCTTACCTTATATGTTCTTTTTGTTTTCCTTTGCAGATGGGTTTTATACAGATTAATGAGGACTTCATATTTATTGAGCCACTCAATCGCACTTTGACTGTGACAGGACATGCACACAGGGTATACAGACGAAAAAGATCCATAGAGGAGAAAATTTCTGAAAAGCCACCTTCTCAGAATCAGTACTGTGGTGTTGTTACAGGTAATATAAAAATCACACTGAAAAGTTGTAATGTAGCAAGTATATTTTAAAGAAAAGTAGATAGTATTTACAAAAAAATCTTGACAGAGGCATAGCTGATTATTCTTATAGCAGCACCCTAGGAGGGACTCTGATGTGGCATGCTGAGGCTGCTGTCTCACTTGTTGGGAGAGGGAATTGTCCATTAGGAATAGACGCTGCATCTTAACATGCATTTGTATTTGAAAGTAGAAATCTTTAGGGCATTTTTTAATTTCAACTTAATAATTAAAATCTATATCTTGTCCCTCTCTGTCATCAGAGCTGCTGAACCATTATGTGAAATGCTCATACTTAATTTTCTGTTTAAAAAAAAAGTTAAAGTTTTTCCTGTTTTTTTCTTTTTTTGTGTTGAACTTACATATTTGTCTTTATTGAAGTGGTTTTTATAAGTGTTCTTGTTCTATGCTCTTGTTCATACACTTAGAAGATGTGCATGAAACAATCCTAATGCATCTTCCTCAATGGCAGGTAGAACAAGTTGTAGAATTAGAAGGGTTTCAGCAGAAGTTTGGCACATAGTGACGGACTTCACAGTTTTCAGTGGAGAAGAGAAAAAGATGATGTTTTGTTTTTTTCTGCTTCATCATCAGTTGTCATTCTTCTAAGGATAGAGGACATTTCAGTCTTTTGACCTCAGCATGAGCTAAGAGTATTTCTGATGTTGTTGAGAGAAATTATTTTTCCTCCTAGGAAATAAACCAGAATGAGTGCACATTTTTAGGCTTGTTTTTCATGTGAGAGATCCTGACAAAATGAAAAGAAAATGGCAGAAGTGCACTGAAATGGTTAGGAGGCTGGATTATATGACATTTGGGATGAGACAGAAGGAACTAAGTTATTTCAAGCAGGTAAGGAAAGATAAAGGAAGGATGCAGCTGCAGTTGTCTGGAGCCTAAGGGTCTGCAGAGGAAAGATGAAGCCAGACATTCCGTAGAGGTATGCTGTGACAGACAACAGTTTTGTGTTCAAGGAAATTTCAATTTTCATAAGGAAAATAAAATCTCTGCAAGAATGCTTACTGGAAAGCATTGGAAGAGGTTGGCTAGAGAGGCTGTTGAGTCCACATTCTCAGGTATTTATAAAGTATGTTTAGAAATGGCTCTAAGAGAGTTGATCATACTCTGACATTTAGTCTGACATGAGCAGGAGGTTGGACTAGCTGCCCTCTGGAGATCATTTTCAGCCTAAACTTTTCCATGGCTGTCTGATCCTTCCTGAAGATTTATATTGCTCCATCCACTTTATATAGTTACAGAATAAATGTGACAGCTTTTGTGGTGGGATTTTTTTCCATTCTGAAATTATTGTTTTTATAGTTAGGCATCCATCCACAGTTTGAAATCAAAGATAAATTAACAAAGCAAGGCTCTTTTTGCAGTGGGATTAAATAAATGACACATAGCTTCCTCCAGCTGGCTCTACATTACTCTTCTAGGCATTGTATTACATTGACACTGCTTGTTTGAAATTTTCTGCATTATCAAAAGTTGTTCACATTAATTAAAGCTGTTTATTCTTCCCTATTAGAAAAAAGTGAGTTAGGGTATGCATGCCTGCATTTGTATGGGAATGAGAAAGAAAAAATGAAAACTATGCATGGTGTATGCACAGCAAAAAGTGGGGAGGAGTATCTGGAAGTATCTGAAAAGCAAACCGTGATGGGCATGAAAATGAGTAAAGATGCAAACTTGTCTGTAAGGACATTATTCTTCTGTGATATTCATTATCAAGTATCCTTTCACTTTCTCTTACGCTCTAAAATGTGAAAGTCAGTTTATTCTTTAGTAATAATCTTACCCTCAAAGTTCTTTTTTCTTACAAATAATCTATCAACAGAGAATATCTACTTAAAGGAAGTTTCATTATATCTACCACTAGCTTTAAAAATTCAAAATAGTTCAAGCTGTGCATAACTGAGTAGCATCTTCTGACACAAGGTTATTGCCAGGGAGTATGAATAACTGCACTTTCTAACCATTGTAGCTGTTCTAGCAAGACCAATCCCTCACTCCACTGCTACAGGTTATTTTTCTAAGAGGGATTGCAGTAAGTTATGTGCTTAAAAGCTCTGTCTATGCTGAGAGCAATTTGTTGGTGTGAAATGAATTTAGTTAATATCATCAAAGTATCCATGCTACAGACAAATGCTACACACATGCATGTTTACACACATGGTACACCCTTAAATGTGAATAGAAGCATGATAAATAAACCTTTACATGAGTATTTCAGAATTCAAAGTCAAATAATAAGCTAAGTAGATTAATTAAACAAAAATAAAGCAGATGAGTAGGTGGGGCTCTGAGATAGTCTTAGCTGCCTTTGGCAGAGGTGTAATTTTGTGGCACAGACCAGCTACAACCTTGGTAACACAGCCATATCTTGCTTCCACAGTGCTTGTGTGTCAGAATAGAGACAGGTATTTCTGTTGCTGGTTTTCATCCAAATTGATCTCAAAGGCTGGCTACCTATCAAGCAAATGTGTATCGTCAGTGATGAATTGTAATTATCAGAAGGAATGAATGTGCTGGAGGTGTTGAAGGATCACTATTGGGAATAATAGCTTTTCATGGAGAACTAGCAGAGGCAATCAAAGAAGGTATTGTTTGTTGTCTGTTACCATTGACGGCTGAATGGAAAGTTGCTGCACAGCCAAACTTGTTTGGAGAGAACAAAGAACTTGTTTTTGTGAATGGGGTAGTTTTCTTATTAATTGGACGAGGGAGAGAATCATACTGAGAGAAGTGGATGCTTTCTTGATTGTTGACAGTGTGCAGGTATATCTTTTTGTTGATAGTGTGTCTGATTTATTTACTTATGTGAGCCAGTTGCACATACACAAACCTTACACTCCACACCTTCCTTTAGCACGTGGCCCATGAAACTTTTAAAAGAAACCAGTGCAGAAGTGTGTTACAGAAAAAAATGTGAGAGAAGCAGTTGTAATTAGAGTAAAAGTCCATGTTGGGAAGCTAAGGTTTTTTTCTTCTACCTGCTCTGGAGCACTTGTTCAAAACTGAGTTGTTGTACAGTGAACTGAACTCATAGTCAAGGCATGGAGTGCGTTGGGAAAAAAGAAATCTCTTACCCAGGGTATGGGAAATGTTAATTTTGAATCCACGCAGAATTAGTGAGATTGGAAGACTCTTGCTTCTTAGTTCTGGCAACAAACAATATACTGTCGTGAGACACAAGTGTGCTTTTCCTCTTAGAATGATGTAATATTGCAGGAAAAAGCCAGCTAAGTTTCACTGAATCAAAAGCAGAAGTTTTACTTTATGGGATGTAGACTGGGCAGTCAGCTGGGAGAGCTGTGTTGATTTTTGCTCTACAGCCTGTTTCTACGTGATAGTCGTGCATTAAAATATGTAAACAATCTTGGTCATGGATCTATGAAATTGTAGAAGATGGAGACTGGTGCTACTTGAGATATTTGTTTCTACTCCTTGGGTCGGAAAAAAGTTGTCACTCTGTAGGAAAGTACTTAAATCTCTATTCAAATTATAGTGGAGGTACAGCTCATATTGAGCTCCTGAATATTCCCTACATAGGCAGAATACTGCAATTTCCATATGACTAGGTTACCCTCTGGGGAGTGATGATGATTCCTCTGTATGCATGTGCATATACTCAGGTAATGATTTTGTGCCTGAGGACTTGAAGGTGTCCAGGAGTCCTGCAGTCACAGCCTCTTCTTAATGTTGGCTCAGATACTTTATGTAACCTGTGATTATAGTAGCTGAATTTTAATGTCACTAAATTTTTTTTAGGATGGGGTTATTGTTTTGTTAGCATTTCTGCTTGTTTTCTCTTAATTGACTATTTTATGTCAAATGTACTTGCTGTAGTATTTTTAGCCTTCTTGCTGAAGTAATGCAGCATTCCTAGCTTTCCTTTCAGTCAACTGAGTTTAAGTAAGCTATGGATATGGAATCTTCTTATTTTTCCATACCTGCACAAACAGAAGTCCTATTGCACAGAACCCTTCTGTAGAATTTATTTTTTATTTTGGCAATGTAATTACATTTCTAAGATGAATTTATGCATCTTTAACCTGTCTTTTCTCTTGTTAGCACATGCATTATTGATGTACCTGGGGTTTTTTGCAGCAGTTATCTCTTACATACCTCGCCTACAATAATGACCAGTTTTTTGGTTTTTTACTTATTTATGAGTATGTAAGTAAGAGTTTTTGCCTAAAGCCTGTTTCACTTGTTATCTGGCAGCAGTTGTGGCAGTTACTTCAATACCAGTAGTACCAAAATTACTAATTACATTTATTTAAAGTTCTTAGGAAAGAGCTACAATTTTCAGATAAATGAGGTCTCGTGATGGGGATTTCTGCCAGCAATTTGGAAAAGGTTGGCTGGCCAAGAACAGATTGTCCATTGGTTTGTTAATGGGAGAGATATCTAAGGCAGATGATGGGCAGACAGCTTGTCTACAGAGCTGTGTAGTCTTCTCATTTGCTACAGTCCCAAAAGACAGAGGTTTCAACAGTTTATGGGATGACAGTGTTCTTAGTGTTTAGCACAAGGATGTACTTTATTGTGGACTGTCAGTTCTGAATAGAAATGCCCTGCTAACTGTAACTTTTAGAGAGATGTGTTAAGAGAGTTCTCTGGACATGCTAAGATTAAATTTAAAGTTTTCAATCACTAGCTGCTGTCTTTTACAAAGAAGTGAACAGTGAATACACTGTTGCTGGAAACTGCACTGTACCTAGGAGGAAGGCAGATTGACCAGGTGGGTCGTAAGAGATGTTTTTTAACTCAAATGAGTTTACTTTTTAAACTTAGACCTATAGCTTGCTCTTGCAGCATTAGATGTTTGTATGGTAAGCCATAGTTGTTGTATAGGTTTATAGGAGGTGGGTTTTTTTGGCACAAATACTAACACTGATATTTCATTAGAAATTATCCTCAAAAGAGTGATGCAAACACACATAATGTTTTATAAACTAGGCTGTAGATCCACAGTTAGCAAACTCGAGTAAGGCTGGAGTGTAGCAGAAGTTATAAGGCTAAGCAGGTACCTGAAGGATCAAAAAAAGAGACTTTAATTTTAAATAGCCTGAATTTATAAGCTATTTCTACTTCTAGGTCATCAAACACCAAACATTTATTTCTAGAGAATGCATACTTTTTTCTTTTAATAAATGTGTTAATAAGTCTTACACTGTCACCAGTTGTAGAGGGATCAGTAACACCTTCTTAGATGCAGTGGGATGGACTGAATTGTTCACATATATAATCTTTTACGAATGATATAGACGAGGATAGACAACATTTTCTTAAGCATGCATATTTTATACGTTACATTGAAAAATATGTATCTACATTATATTTACATAAAATCTATATTACACATATTTAAATCATAGACCACTCTTTCACTGATATTTTATATTTTAAATTTAATTTATGACTTAATTGACTTTGTGAGTTCATTTTTAGCATTGTCCTGAAGAGTGACTTATTTTTTGGAGAGTGGTCATGTATTATAAAATACACTGCAGGGACTTTGCTATTAGAGATAAGATTGGTAATTGCAAAACATTTCCTCAAAATTTCTGAATATTTGATTGTTTTCAGAACATGATTGTCATCTCAAACATCACATTTCTAGGTAAATAGAAAGCCTGATATTCCATTGTGCCTGCTGGAAAAAACTTCAACTGTTTTCAATGAGATCAGTCCCAGAAGTTTTACATCCTCTCAAGAGGATCTAACAAAATTTGACTATTAAAACAAGGATTATAATTTTGCATTTTGTTGTTTTCTTTTAAAATAGATTATATAAAATGGCATTTCTAACTGCTGTATGTAAATCGGACCATCTTCTGGCTTGAACAGTTTCTGTGTAATAGGGCAGGGGAGTTTCCTATGTATTATATTAGTAATGGGGATTTTGTTGGGTTTTTGGAAGGGAAACTTAAAATTAATGCCATTAATAACCTCAACCTTACCATAAACATAACATGTTTTCAATTTGTAGCTTTCTGTAGGCTTGGAGGCCTGTTCCCAGGATTTGGTTTTGTTCTTTTGCTTCAGCTGCTTATAATGACAGCAGCACTGATTTTGAAGTCATGTCAGTAAAAAGGCACTTTTTTGAACAAACCTACGTCATTCTCTGTCATTCATCTGAAATATTTTTCCTTCTTCACAAATCATAGAATTGTTGCACATTTTTACTGAATATATGATTTTGTGGTGAATCTGTATTGGTTGTCTTGTGTGCTAAGATATAATTACATCAAGATATTTTCTCTGTGATTTATGAAGATGGACAGACAAAAATTCTGCAATGTCAGTGAGACTATTTTTTCTTCAGACCCAATATGAGTTGAAGTTTTCTTCCACAAACCAAAGTAAGAGACACATATTCTTTTTACAATCATGTTAGTTGAAAGGATGCAAATAATATTTCTGACTTTATTTGAAAAGATGGATAAAATTTCTGTTTTCTTGGTATGAGCTAACATTTATACATAGTAGAGACCTTCAATATGAGCCTTAGCATTGGCAGTGGCAAATAAGCATAATGTGTTAAAGTCCATAGCTATTACTTTCCATATGAGAGTTGTAACATAACCAAGGGTAACAAATCCTAAAAAGCTCTGCAGGGGTAGTTTAAAGGATGGGTTTCTCAAGCACTGTTTTGGTTTACAGATAAAAGAAAATCCAAGACTCAAAAAGTGTCAGAAAGTGGAAGAGGAAAGCGATACTCTTACAAGTTACCTCAGGAGTACAACATAGAAACTGTTGTGGTGGCAGATCCAGCCATGGTTTCGTATCATGGAACAGATGCTGCCAGAAGATTTATTCTAACCATCTTAAACATGGTAGGAAATTTAAAACCAATTTTGATGTTTTGCCAACAATGCATGTACCTCAGGCTGATTTCATTGCCCATTCTAATGATTCTGACTGAACACCTGTAAGGCACAGTCAGAGTAGGACCATCAGCAGGCTGTCAAGACTTAGTCCATATGTTTTGCAGCAAAGAACCATGGTGCTGCAGACTTGCCTGCACTGTCTGGTCATACATCTTGGGGAAACCAGGAATTGAGAGAACAAGATGACTTTTTGGTTAGAAGCCCATGGTGTTGTTGGAAAGGTTGGGATATTGGATAGCTTCTGGTGACCTGTGCTTGTTATGAAGACATGACATTATTATGGAAAAGGATTGTGTGATCAGTGGTGCTGGAAAAAAAGAAAGAGTAATGAACTTGGACAATTACATTCCCTTTCAGTTCTGTCTGGAGCTGTAGTACAATCCTTTGGTTCATAAAGCACTGAAAAATAGCATCAGTCATACACAAGGAAAGATTGTTCTAAAGAAGGTGCATAATCTGAAAAATTAATGTAAGATTTAACTATTCTGAGTGATAGGAAGAATTAGTTAGATGTTGGCTCAGACCACTTGTGTCAATATAATGGATTTAATGGAATAGAAATTTTCATTTGACCAGTATTAAATATGTGTGTGAAAATATTTGGAGAAACACGCCACAGTTTATAAAGTGGTCATGGCTATTGAGAGGAAAAGGTCCTTTATTTATGGTCCCAGAGGGATTATTGCCTAAGCTCTGTTTTCACGTCAAAACACCAACAAAGTACATTATCTTAATATTCTGTTCAGATTATAGAAAATAAAAGCTGTCATAGTAGAACATGAGAGCTTTTGAGGTTCTTTGGGGTTCTGTTATTTTTTGTGTACATGAAATACAAGTTCATACTTTTAATTGTTGTTTTTTTTTCTCTCTTAGGTTTTTAATCTTTTCCAACACAAGAGTCTAGGATTACAAGTAAACCTTCGAGTGACTAAACTTGTCCTTCTTCATGAGACTCCAGTAGGTGTTTGTGACATTTGTCTTACCCTTTAGAGGGTAATGCTACTTAACTTACTGCTCCACAAGAGCTTGCAATATTCATGAACTTTAATGGCCAAAAAATTTCCTTGGTTAACTTTTGCATACTATTTAGTGATTTGCACTGATGAGTAGCCCAAGTAAAGATTAATCTTCTCTTAATTTATGTGCTGAATGTATTGAGAATTTTCTGTGCTTCCAATTAAAAGTCAATCAAAGCTTCCATGTGGAGATCAGGTAGGTCTTAGCAAAATCTGCTTCTGCTCTGCTTGTTGTGCATTTACATTTTTCAATAGAAAAATAATCTCCTTTAAGTCTATTGGACTGTAGAAGGAGAACTGATATATTTTATTTATCCCTAGATAAACAAAAGCTGATATAGCACTGAGTTCATAAGGAAATGGAATTCTCTTACCAACAGTTCTAACTAAAATATTATAACTTTCCAATGAATAAGTATTTATTTCTCTAGTTCCTCTCAGCAGTTGGACTAATCTCATTTAATGTTTAAATTCTTAATCTTAACATCATTATACTTTTTTTTACCATGGATAATGAGAAATCAGCAAATAAATAAGACTAAAGTTTTATACACTCTCAATACACTGTCTTCATTTGTATCTTTAACATGTGAGGAAGGTGGTCTCTGCATCTGAAGTTTGAGTTGTTTTGCCATGGACATATTATGTTATAAAAAGCAGATTACTTTTGCTAGCTCAGTCAAAAAAGGTTCCAAATTCTAATTTTAATACTATTTTTTTTTTTTTAATTTCCAGGCAGATATGTATATTGGACATCATGGTGAAAAAATGCTGGAAAGCTTTTGTAAATGGCAACATGAAGAATTTGGCAAGAAGAATGATATACACTTAGAAATGTCGACAAGCTGGGGAGAAGACATGACTTCAGTTGATGCAGCCATACTGATCACAAGGTAAAGTTGTGAAAGATGAGCATTAAAAAATAGGCAGAAGTCCAGTGTGAACATAGATCAAAGTAGATGGCCAATACAGTAAGAATTTAGTTTGCAATGAAGAAGGGAGCATTTTGAGGCATCTGGATCTCAAAGGTGGTGGTAAAGTGTTGGTTAAGGGGGAGCAGAAAGCAGTATTCCCCAGATGGTAAACATTTGAAATGATGAACAGGTTTCTGAAAAACCTTTTTTTTCTGAAACTCTTGTTTCTTCTTTGGCTATATAGCTAAGGCCTTATCTGTATAGCAAAGATTGGAATCCTTCATCCATGTGCCCTTATTTAAAAGAGGCAGCACTCTAGACCTGTAGATGCTTTCAGTCAAAGCACAAAAGTGCATTTAAACCGTTCAGAGCTAGATCAGCGTTAGGCACATTACTGAGTTATGCTTCCCTCTTACTGACCTAGAACTGATATTCACTGTGTGCTGAAGGTACATCACGTACATCATCAGTATGTGCCCTGTAGCCACAAGGGTATGATTCCAGATCTGCAGTTCCTTGTAACTCGTAAGTGTCAGGCATTTCACACATTGAGAAGGAAACAGGCCTGCAGTTCACCTCTTCCCTTCCAAGCAGGTGCTATCATGGTTTTGTAAGTAGTGCATGAGGTGGGGGGATGCTTGTTCGTGTTCAGCCAGCATACAGGCATGATCCAGAGGAAACAAGAGAATTCCTTTCATGATTCAACCAGCCAAGGGATGGACTTAGTGTCAGTTTTGAGGTGGACTTTGGACTGGATAACCTTCAGAGCTCCCTTCCAAAGAAAATTCCTGTGATTGGCTGTAGCGGAATACTGCTGTGCCGTCCCATGCTGGTCAGTGACATGGTATCCTGAAACCTTGTGTAATCTTTACACTTACACTTACATGCAGTCTTTTGCCATTTATGCACTCTCACTGGGAACCTATATAAAAAGAAATAATTCATTTTTCTTTAAATTAATTTCATTCTGATTACTCCAATATCTTTAGTGTATTTCAATCTTTTGAAGCAG
>JAWWMU010000121.1:30832445-30861421 GCA_035048155.1 Cinnycerthia olivascens
AAAATCTTTTCACCAGGAGAAAATTTACCATTTTTGCTAATCAGATTGAAAAAGATAAAAGCATGAGTGATTTAGTGATCCTCTCAGTGCATTAAACAGTGAATTAAGTTTTGTGTCACTCTATTCATTGAAACTGTTGAAAAACTGAATCAGGTCCAAGCAGCTGTGAGCACTTAAAAATATCTTTCATTGTCTCCTGGATTTTACAGCTTCACTGCTCATGGGTATTTTTTGGGTTTTTTGTATGAAAAATATAAATCATGTAGGTTGGAGCTGTAAATAATCATGCATCAATAATAAGTTACTGTATATGCTACAATACCAGTATATACTCTGGATAAGTTTATAAAGAATTTTTCTTCACTTCATGTATACACACAATTAATTTTAAAAATAGTAAAATGTGCTACCACATATTACAAATTAAAAGCATTTAAAATATATGGCTGTAAAATACCTGTTTTCTAGCTAGCATCCGTTTTGTGTTCGACTCTCCATAAGTATACTTGTGTCTAGTATCTTTATACCTTCAAAAGAAACATTTGCAAAATTATGCGTTAATAGTCAACTTTATATAGTGTTGTGTACTAGAAAACCCAGTGTTTTTAAGTGGAAATGTTTTCAAAACTATGTTTTCAGAGAGACAGGTAGCTCCTTGCAACTAATGCCTGTTTCTGTGTCCTGTAACTATATAATAGTGGGGGGAAAAGCAGTGTAATTTGATTGTAAAAAATGCATTTTTTTGAAGAGTGGGATTGGAAGTCAGTAATACATGAGTCCTTTGAGGAAGAGACAAAAAGAGCTCCATATTTGTGGAGAGAACTGCAGATGATCTATTCAACTGCATCTACCTTGTCAAAACACAGGGAAAAGTGCTCCACAGATGTCAGCACAATAGAACAGAGGGATAGGGCCAAGTCTCACTCTTCATTTAAATGACTTTGGGAAGACTTTCAGTTTGAATCCATTTCGTAGCTCCCTATTGTGACATTTAAGTAGCAACAAGGGGTTTTTTAGAGTTTTGAGTCCATAATGAAGTTTTTTATGTTCTCAGGATGATAGTACCCTCCACTGAATAAAACATCAAGTAAGTCTTCCTTTACTCTGATTGCTCAAGCAGGGGCTAATGCTGCATTCTAGTTCTCAATTACCTTGCATCTTGCAGACTTTGCAAAGGTTATTTTGGTTCCCTGGAAAAAGAGAGACTTGATACTCTCAGTGTTTTCAGCTTTCTTTCATTGAACTCAAACTTCCTGAGAATCATCCCAACAAGCTCCAGGAACTGATGAGCTGAAAACTGTTTGCAAGGACATTGAGACATGGACTTGAAACTCATCAGATCATGCCATTGATCAATTAGCACTGACTCTCACTGGGGCAGCATAAATACTTCCATCGCATGTGATAGTACAGTATGAAAAAACATAGCCTTAGTTATACCCATGTAGACAAAGTACAGGATTAATAGCTGCAGATAACAATAATAATTTTAAATAAAATTATTTTAGCTGAAAAGAGATATGGTGGAATACTCTTTTCAAGACTGCTTTTCCTTTGTTCTCATTTATCAGAAGATACTAGCTAAGCTATGCATCCGTATCTGGTCCTTGTTTCCTGTATAAAGGAACAAATGGCTGTTCAATGTACTTTTCCTAGAAGATGTGCTACTTTTTGCTATAAACAGCCTCAAGATCAGTCACTTTCTTATAGTGCATCTCTCTCTCAGTGAAACAAAGTAGTTTCACACAAAAATCTTAAATAGCACAAACTGCAAAAAACTTTTGCCATAGAGTAGTACAGTATGCTAAAAATCAAAGAAAAACCAGAGTCATACCTCTTTAATCCCACTAGTTGCCCCTTGTCTCACATAAAATGGGAGAAAAAATCATGAATATTGTCTTTAAGTGTGATCTCAGCAACAGTAAAATAATCACTTTAATATCATTTTTAAGTTGAGTGTGTCATAAAAACATGAGAAATGTTTTACAGGACTCACTCAGGTTGCAAAAAATAAGGAAATGTTTTGCTGTGCTGAAGCCCTGTCTGTCAAGGAACAATTTTATGTTTCTGTAACAGAGGTCAATTCCAAAATATTGGTATAATAAGTTGCAAAAGAAAGCAAGACAGTCTTATTTTCCTCATAGTTCATTGCAGGAACAAAAATAGGTCTAAATAATGTCTTATTGGGTGAAAATCGTGTGCGATTTCACACTGGTTTGTTGCACAGGGTATGGTACCGGCCATCTTCCAGGAAGAAGGCACCAGAAACTAAGTTACAGGAGAATCAGCTCCAGGAAAAGCATCAGTGATGTATTATGAGTAGATCAAACTGGTAAGGGGAATTGATGTTACACAAGCCTGGGAAACATATTCAGGAAAAAAAAATGATTTGATGGAATGAGACAGGAGGTGAATTCAAAGGCGTTGCAATGTGTGTAGATGTACAGAATATGAGGGCAGCTTTAGCAGCTGCACACTTTATGAATGTGAGAACTGAAACCCAGATGTCAAGAACGCAAAAGGAGAGATAAGCACCTGGGTGAATATTTTCACTAGTTGGATGGAGTGACATAATTCTTAATTAATTCCCGTATATATTTTACTCTGTGATGCTAATATGTTTTGATCCAAGTGTATGGAGTTGTAGGCTCATAGTATTCTAAAACATGTTAAAGTGAAGTCACACTGCACAGTAGTGGAAGCGGTTCTGAAAACTAATCCTACCATCTTGTGTTCCAGGACTAAATTTAGTCATCATGTTTTTTCTGGGGAAAGTCAGTTTTTTTCAGAGGTAGAATCAGAGACAAAAGAGAGTTGTAAACATACAGCATTTGCATTAAAATAGGAGTGCAATAAGTATTTTCTGCTTTTTTGTTTTTTCTATTTAAAAATAATGGAGGACGTTAAATCTTGAAATGACACACGCACTCAAATTTTAAGGCCTGCACAATATTTTTAAGGCTACAGAAGTGAGCCAAATTTCCATTTGGAAAATAAAGGCTGCCTCAGAATTGATCTCAAAAACTAGGATAACTTTAAAGCTCCTGTATAGTTCCCCGGAAGTCTAAAACCTGCACTTACATCAGCATTTTCATCCACATGTTGTTTCTGTGCACTGTGCTTCCTTTTCCTTAAGCCAAGACCCTTGACATCAAATGATAAATAAGACTTTTTAAAAAAATACTTTAAAATAAAATGTTGGGGTGTTTTAATGTCTTCCAGACGTTTAATATTTTTTTAGATTGACCAAGCTTTTCTGCATGTTATTTTTATAAAAACTATG
The DNA here is from genome assembly GCA_035048155.1 of Cinnycerthia olivascens. Classification (NCBI taxonomy): domain Eukaryota; kingdom Metazoa; phylum Chordata; class Aves; order Passeriformes; family Certhiidae; genus Cinnycerthia; species Cinnycerthia olivascens. Next base: position 30,835,729 of record JAWWMU010000121.1, read on the forward strand.
TTTAATTAGTGATTAAATTAAAAAAAAAAAAAAATTAAACAACTGGCAGCAGCAAGAAAGTATCTGGAAAGTATCTGAGAGCAAAGCTGTAATAAATTATTAGAAAGATTTGTCTTCATCAAATGAAGTCAGTTTCTCTTTCTTAGTGGTAGCAGGTATTCATACTGTGACTTCTTATACACTTGCAAAGGTGTCTCCCTTTGAATTCAGACTAGAAACTATTGTTCCTACTTTCTGTTTTAAAGTCATACTCCAGGAGAAGCTTCAGTTTACAAGTCTCCAGAACATTTTGCACAGTTATACTGGGCTAGACAATGAACTTGTCCTCTCTTTTTGTTAAAGTTAACTCATTTTACTTGTCCTAGTAAATTTATACCTTCTATTTCTTACAGATTTTTGAATTGACAAATACCAGATATATATCATCCAACGCTAATCTGGCTGCTTAAGCATGGCAGATTTATTCCCATGTTTTACTTTGGGTGTTTTATTTCTAAAAATATGTTCTAGAAGGAAAAATGCAGGTCTAATAATACTTTTTTCTTATCTGTTTTTACAATGGGACATCTATTTTTAAAAGATCTGATGAATAATTTGTCTCTTAAAAGAACTTCACAGAAAATTTTCACTTTTAAGAACTCCTCTGTCAAGCTTTTGTGTGGCGCTATTAAACACAGATAGCCACTTAAATATTCCAGATGCTTACAGTGGTCCCACTTGCTTCCTTCAAGAGCTGCTACATGCTCTGACATGAGATTAGTTTCCAGCAACTGAACTGAACTTGACTCAAACTGAAAACAACAAGGAAGAGTATATGTTTTAGAAAAGGCTAATTCTGTGTGGGTGCTGTGTAGAACTTTTTCTTCTGTCTTTGAAAGAATACCCTCTGTGGAGAGCAATGAAATGCATGAGGGTCAGAATTCTATGACCAAGTTTTATTAGGTATTCCACATGAGGAGAGTTTAATGTTCAAAACAAAATATACTTACCTGAAGACATTTGATGGTATGTGAGATTTTGATTTAGCAGAGTGTTATAGCAATATGCTGAAATCAGTGCAGCCATTGTGCCATTGCAATATACCATGGGATCACAGTACAAATCTCATTCTCACTATTGACCCTCATATGCTCTCTGTCACGATGCTGAGCCTCCCCCAGTGCTGGGAAGGAATATGTGTGTTAAAGCCTGCTCAAGCCCATTGCCCTGTTCAAAGTTCATTTTATCAGTTACTCAGTTTTTTTACTCTCTTTTGGGATGAGCTACATATGCACTTATCCCTTGCTGGGCTGGCTAACTCAGGAAGCCTATCACACTCTTTTGATCAACTCAGGGATAAACATTTCCACATGCAGTTAATACCCTGAACTGATACAGGCATTTATCTAAAACTGTCTCTCCAGTCCCTCTTGGATTCAGTTTTCTTTGCAGCAGCTCTGGTCAGTCATATGGTTAGGTGTAGTGGGGGTTTACTGACTAGAAATTAAAAGGTATTTTTTTTTAATAAGCAGGTTTATATAAAAAAAACAGGTTTGGAAAAGAAAAATGAAAGATGGACTAAATAAGGATAAAAAGAGAAGAAAAAGAGAAGTGAATATATGTATATGCACAAAAATGTAGAGACAGTCAAGGGAATAGGATACAGCCTGCATGCCCTGTGCACCTTGTAGCATTACATGATTGTAGGTGTCAGTCTGGAGTAGTGGTGCCTGCGGTCACAAAGGTGAAGTAAAAGGGAAGTGTATGCTTTGGTTTATATATTTCACAGTCATTGTGATGATCCCTTCATAGCAATCTTTCCTGAAGTTCTGTGTGGGAAAGTCTGAAAGACTACCAAGCAACTTTGTCATATTGCCCACCTTTAAAGAAAATATAATTGTAGAAGAAGTTGTAAAACAGAAAGCAAATTTGAATTGTTAAAATTCCCGTGGTGTATTGCAGTGCTCACTGTCATCGTCTCACCATTTTGTAGAGTAACAAAGGCTTTTTTTTTTTTTTGTGTACATAAACAGTTTTATGGTAGGAAGCAGGCCTAAACTTATAATCTGGGGCATATAGTAATCATTCAAAGTAAGCTGTGTATCTATCATGTCTGTCCAATGCATCAGTGAAAAGCGTATCCTCAAGATTAACTCATTTATGCATATATTTATATATAAGAGCTGTTCCCTTGCTAAGCTTGAAACCTGTTTCTGGCTCTTTAAGTAACAAACTTTTCTTTTACTAGGTGAGCCTCATTCAGTTTTGTTGCCAAATAAGTGAGATGTTTTCAAAGTCACATCTTATTTGATTGTATACAGCAGTTCCATGAAGGTTTCATAAGGCACTCTTATAATTTACATAGATAATTTAAGGACTGAAAGTCTTTTTTGTGTAAGTCCTAAAAATAGACATTTCTACTTCTGTCAAAATGTTCAACTTATAAATTTAGATCAAGATTCTTACTAATTTTTTGTGCCATGTAAAACAAACATCTAGAAAAGTTGCTCATGAAAATTATGCCATGAGGAAGTTAAAGTAAACTATTTCAATTTCTTAGAAGATTGAGTTACTTCTTAGAAAAGTTACATTTGGTTTTTCTTTCATGTTCTTAGTATGAGAAAATATGAAGCAAGGAAAATTTTTATTGCATAAAACTTCATATCCAATTTTTCATATTTTCTTCTGAGTAAAATAATTTAGAACCTCTTCAACATCAGTTATATACAAGTTATTCAAGTTGGGGTTTTTTTTCTCCTTCTAGATTACAGAAAGAAGGTTAAATGAGGAGAAAAGGAAGTTGTGACTTTCTCAAATTTATGACTTTCTGCTTTTCATTTAATACTATGTAGTTTTCTTTTCCATCTTTGTCTTTTCCTGTTCATGCATATTTTTATGGACGAGTTTTCCACTTCATGATGTTGCCTTTAAAAAAAAGGGGGGCAATTAAAATATTTTAAAAGTGTGCTGACTGTACTCAGTGACCGTGTTACAGTGTGTTATGGTGTTAAATATTTTCTCTACATTTTAAAGATTATTTTATATATAGCTTGTGAGTTAAAAAAGAAGACATGGGAACCATTTGTCAGTTTTTACATGAGAAAAAAGTATCCTTGAGTTCAGAGCTGCCTTGCTTCATGAACTATTTGGAATAGTGGTAGTCTGCATCTGCTTTCATATGGTTTGAAGTATTCTGGATAGTTTAGTATAAAACTGACAGAATTGTTCACAGATATCAAGATACTGAAAAGAAGGTGGAAGAGAAGATAGAAGTATAGACAAAGTAGTGCGTATTAAGAAAAATACTAGTCTTTTGCCTATATGTGTGAAGTCATGGACTTTGCTGCAACTGAGAAAGGAGATCAGAGAATGGTAAGGGCAAGTTCTCCAAAAATCCCATCCCAGAACTGTTAGGGTTGGAAGGGGCTTCTGGAGATCATCCAATCCCCTGGCAAAATCAGGTTCACCTAGAGCAAGTGAAAAAGAAACACGTCAGGTGGGTTTGAATGTCTCCAGAGAGGGACCTTCCATGACCTCCCTGAGCAGCCTATTCCAGTGCTCTGACATCCTCAATGTAAAGAAGTTTTTCTTCATGTTGATGTGGAATTTCTTGTGTTTTGGTTATGGCCATTGCTCCTTGTCCTGTCACTGGGCACCATGGAAAAGAGTCTGACACCATCCTCTTGGCACCTGCCTTTGAGATACTTATATTTAGTAATGAGAGTCCCTCTCAGTCTTCTCTGTACTAAACAGGCCCAGCTCCTGCAGTCTCTCCTCATAAGACAGATGCTCCAGATCACAAATCACCTTCGTGTCTTCCACTGGACCTTCTACAGTAGCTCCTTGTCTTTCTTGGGGCCCAGAACTGCACACAGCACTCTGGATATGGCCTCACTAGAGCTGAGTAGAGGGTCAGAATCACCTCACCAAACCTGCTGTCAATACTCTGACCAATGTGCCTGGGATCCCACTGGTCCTCATGACCAGCTGAGTAAACTGAACGTTTGGCTGACTAGGAAAGAACAGAAAACCACACAAAAATCCTTATGTCCGTCTCCTATAAACCCATGGTACAATAGTCCTTTTGACTATAACCACTTTTGTCTGAAAGACTATAGTAGAACAAGAATAAGTAAGGTATGTAATAGGAAATAAGATGTCAAATACACGTAAATGGCCTCTGCTGGAGGAGTTGTTAAATTCACTAGATTTTTTTCAGTTAAACATTGCAATTGCTGACAGAGTCTATGAGGGCATAAATGACTTCAAATAAATGAACAGAGTATGTATATTTCAGTTAGAATAGCCCCTCTGCAATCTTCATAAAAAGAGAAATATGTATTGTTGTAGGCAACTACACTCTGGAGTTATTTGCCATGACATGTTATGGACCCAGGTAGATGCAGGTAAGAAGGAATACCTAAATTCAGAGAATTAGTACTTTGCTAACTGTTAAAGTTGACAGTACCAATGCAGCCAGCCTTTAGCTCAGGGCATCCCTAAATCCCTTGTCAGCAAAGGCCAGGAATAGGCAGTGGGGAAAATTTACTTATTGTCTCCTCTGTGTATTCATCTTGAGGAAATGTTTTCCATGGAGCTGCATTTTAGTTAATATCTTCCATCACTTTTGCCATCCCATCCCTATAATAGCATCTTAGAGGTCTGTGGACTCTTCAGACGTTGCAAGAACTAAGAACCTAAAATTGTATAAGCACACATTCAAAATTTATTTTTGCAGCTATGACATACATACACAGTCTCCATTTTTAGTCTTTTTTCTTGCTTGAAGGATTAAAGTGTAGCAGTTTGTTTCAAGGTGTAAGAGTAAGGTTGATAGTCTATTCTGAAACATAAAATCACACACTTATTAGTACATATAAATTAGTGTAGTTATTGATGTTCTCCTGAAAGTATAGATTTTCTAAGATGTACATAAATCATAAAATAACAAAAGACAAATAAAATTTAAGTTCCATTTGGAAATAATGCAAGAGAAGCTGATTTGGTTGTATACCATTATTTTTTCTAATGTCTTGCAATGATGTGTTGATACAACTCATATGTATAGGTATATTTGTCCTCAGTTATATCTCTCACTTTAAAAGAGAAAAAGAAATATTCCTGGGTTCTGCATTTTGTATTTGAGATTTCTGATCATTAACTGTCTTGTTTTGATTACTGGCATGATTAAGAGCTGCTGATTCACAAATGACAAAACTTGTTTTTCCTGGAAGTTATTTGTGACTCTTTTCAGAACAGCTTGTGCTAATTAGACTTGGAAGTGTTGGCTTATTGTGGAAAACTTTTTTCTCCTGCTTTTTAAGAAAAGCATCTGGTCTGTTAAAAAAAATCATTTGTTACATTAGCAATCAAGTGCAGTTAAATCATGTTTTTTATGCTGACAAGCACATTAATTTCTCAATTCACTTTAAATATTTTTAAAGTCCTTTTTACTGAAAAATATTTATTTGTGAATCAAAAGTCAGATGTTTTTGGGCTTTATTTAAATATAAATTTTAAATTATGGTTCTATTGTAGTGGCTTGTGAGTTTTGTTCACTGCTGATAATTCAGATGAAGATCATGCTATTGGAAGTTCTGAATAAATACATAGCTAATACCATGACAAAAAAACTTTAGTGTGTTGTGAAACCAAGGAAGTTCAGAAGAAAAGAAGTTGAAGTGGGATAAGTAATTTGGGTGGTTAGATTTCCAGAAGATTAACTCTATTTTTACAGTGCTCACTGTAAAAGGAAAAGAGCCATTTTCTAGCCTTTTAGAATGCAGTATTAGAGTCATACCTATGTGTTTTATGGTCACTGTAAGGAAGACCAACATTTGTAAGTTTGACTGTATGTCTCTGACTGTGAATCTGTTTGGGGTTTTTTTACTGTGGAGTTTTTGTTCCTGGGGGCAATGCTGACAATAGCCTTTTTAACATAGTGGGTTTTTGTTACAGGCAGCTGGCCATGAATGAGTAGGTAAAGCTAAAAGACTTGTTCAGATACTTTAGCTGGTGAGGTGTTGAGTGTAACATCCCTGTCAGCTGAAATAGCACTTTTCAACAGAAAGGGTGTAGGTGTTCACCTAATTTGAAAGAATAAGTAGGTTGGTGGTTTGACGAAGATATCCATTAGTCAAACAAGAAAATTTTTCATAGTTTGTAGAATGAAATGCCCGTGTCTATGGGTAGCACTAATAGCAGGAGTAATAAACTACAGCTATGACTTGGGGTAAAGTTCCACTTTTTTGAAGCAGAATTTATTTCATTTGGATATTTACATGTTTGATAAGAAAATGTAGTCCCTTAATGCGGTTCTTCCCAGGCACAAAGCTACAGCTTTACTCTTTTAGTTGGTGTTGCATGTATTTTCTTCTGAATTAAATTGAGAAGAAGTTATCCGCAGAGGGAAGTAATTTGAATATATTACATTTGACATGCACTCAATTAAGCTTTTTTTGTTTGTTTGTTTCAGTCCATAGCTTTTTATAGATAAGTAATTGGATCCTTCCTTAGATTGTCAGTGAGATGAAGTTACTGATTTCTAGTCAATACTTTCCAGATACTAAGTGTTTTAATTTGAAACAGTGTGTTGAGGCTATGGGTTCACTAGCAATATCTTAATCATAACAAGGGAGTAATTGTTCATTGATTTGTTTTGTTGTTTTGGGGTTGTTTTTTTTCTTGGTGATTGTTTTTGTTGTTTTTTTTTTTCAATGTGGATTTAACCTTGGAGCAGTTCCAGCTATGTTAATAAACCACAGGAAGCTGCAGTAAACATAAATGTATTTAAAGAAGAAATTCTGTCTCTTACTTAATGCACAGACAACTAAGCAAGAGCAGCTGCTTACTGAAGTCAGTTTCTTTTTCATTACATGTGAAACTCTTAATCAAAGACAAGACATGAAACTAGTTCACAGCTAGTAGTTGGCTGATTTACATCTTGTAGTTGCTGTTGTGTGGCCTGCACATACGAGGTTGCATTTGGTTAATAGGGGAGAAGTCATAAAGCATTAATTGCTTTTGATTCTTTCTAGAATCAGCAATTTAATTTAATCTCAATGAAATTTAAATCTTAGGTTTTGTCTGCCAAACTTATTAAGTTCAAACATGATCAATTTTCTTCAAAGAATTCCAACTATGGAAACAGTTTTGGTGATACGTGAGTATGTATATGAGCATTAGAGTATTATATGAGTATTATATGATCAATATATGAGTATTTTGAAAATAATAATGCTGACTGCCTCTTTTGCAGAATAAGTATGAAATTTGAAACATTCATTATTCTTTGGGAGTGAACATGGGGACAATCAGAGTAGTGGACAGCAACTGGTAGTACTCACATTGTATGGAAAACCTGATATTTCAGAAGTCAGAAGAAGGTTAGGAGACTCCTTTTCCCTTGAGAAAGCTAGAGATTATCATACAATTTTCTGATAGTCCTGAGCATAGTCAGGAAGAGAGAGAGGTTTGGGAATTCTCTTTCTGTAGATCCCAGCAAGTAAGTTTTATCCAACTGAGAATAGCCATCAACACTGTCAGGACTGAGCTCCAGATGGCAACTAAACACCACACAGCTGCTTGCTCTCTCCCTACCTGCAAGGGTAAGAGTGAGAAAAGCAATAGGTTCAGTTAAAAATAGTTTCCTAATTGAAATAAAACTGAAATAAAAATAACAATTATAATGACAGTAGTAATAATGAAAAGGAAAATAACAGATTAGTAAAAGCCAAGCAAGAGAAATTATGCTGCTGAAAACAATTGCTTACCACCAACCAACCAAAGCCTGGCCAGTTCCTGAGCATTAGCCCCCTGGCAACCTCCTCCCCAGTCTTTTTGCTGAGCACTGTGCTAGTGTGGGATGCCCTGCTCATCTTGGGTCATCTGTGCTGGTTATGCCCTCTGCCAGTGTCTTGCCCAGCCCCAGCTCTCTTGATGGTGAGGTGGTACAAAGAGGAGGAGAGGCCTTGAATCTGTGTACCCACTGCTCAGCAGCAGCACTGCTCAGCCTCCCTGTGCTGCCCTCACTGTTTTCACATAAACTCAAAACACAGTTCCTTACCAACTATTGTGAGGGCAATTAACTCTGTCACAGCCAAAACCAGCACAACAAGAAAAGTATTTCTGAATGTTTTGCATTATAATAAAGCATCACTCCTAGCTCTTCAAAATGCAGTACTGGATTTGGTCTATGGCAAGAATGATTTTTCTATTTTGTCAGACCAATTTTTAAGTTCACTGATGATGGCTGAAGTCAAGACCCTGATGCTTCTGGTATTGTTACTAGCTATACTACATCAAGCTCTAGCATTAAAAATGTTTCTATCTTTTTTGGTTTGGTAATCAAATCTTAAAAAGAATGTGCGTATAATTGCACATTATATGTGTATATTAAAGGCACAAAATTATTTTAGAAATATTCTTGGTTTTATTTCAACCATTGCAGCATAACATTTTTGAATTAAAACATTGCATTTCAGAGCATTTCCTCTCTGATTTTGATTCAATTTTTGTTTAATATAAGTAATACCTACATTTAGCATGAGGTCTCATTTGAAGGACTACATTTTTTCTCCCTTGACCACATTTTGCTTTTTCTTTCATATCCCAGATAGCTATTCCCTATTTTGGAAGCAAATAGTAAAAGTTGAAATACTCTGCCATATTTGAATTTAATTTTTCATTGTTTTGTTCAGTCCTGGGCAACATTTTTTTGTCTAAAGTTCTGTGTCCAAAAGCTTTCAGCCAGTTCTTTTGAGGGCAACACTCAAAAGTTGTCAGAATATTGATGGGGTTACTACTACTTGTGGATGAAGCATTGTGCTCACAGACTGACAGATACTTGGAGTGTAAGAAGAATGACTTGTCTATTAACTTGGAATGATAATTATGACTAAATTTCAAATACTGTCAAACATTTCAAACTTGACCTTTGCATGCAAATATCCAGCAAATATGCTGAACCAGAGGGCACCATTCCACTTCCTGGGAAGAACGCCAAACACTTGAATCAGTGTTTTGATTGCTGACTCCAAATTTTCAGATGATGAGCGATGACAATTGTTCCTGCGAAATGTGTTTGTGGTCTGATAAATTTACTGTTACCCAAATTAAGCTTCATATTCCTTAAGCTTTTACGGTTACAGACACTCTATTTTTAAGAAGCTGAACTTGAACTCAAAACCCTACCATTAAGGCTTCATTGGGTTTTTTGAAAACTAAGGTATTATGTAGTAAAGGCATTATAGCCTGTACAATAAATATGTTTGACAGGCTGCAGTCTTCTATGAACTCTTCTGGGACACCTGACTCTTCTAAACATTTTTAAAACCACTAACATGCTGAATGCTTTGAGTACTTAGCAGCGATAAATGTAGAGGCACTACTCATGTGCTTTGCACTCTGTTCTTCTAAGTCAGAGGAAATACCTGTTCAGGCTTGTGCCCTAATGTTCTAGACATTTATTTTCCTTTACAGCTGTACGGACATTCATACATGTGTTCTATCACATCTCCTTAAGGTATCAGGCAATACTTTTAAAGAATGCATTTCCTGTACATTGCAGTCCATGTAACCATTATTGTGAGGTAATATTACCACTGATTGCAAATTGAGTAATAAGTAAACCTTTGTCAGATACCTGTTAATATACTTCAAAGGCTTTGACCACAACAAGATTTCAGTCTTGTTTGGGTCTAATTATGCCATAAAGTCAGTAATAACAAAAAATAATTGAATGTGATGCTTGTGTTTCCTAGGTATAGCGTACCTGAGTGGAATGTGCAGTGAAAAACGAAAATGTATAATTGCAGAGGACAATGGTCTGAATCTGGCTTTTACAATTGCCCATGAAATGGGTCACAAGTAAGTATGTGGATATTAAAGCCTAGTATTCATTCGCATATAATACTGCTACTATTTGACTAATTTGGTTGTGTACTTCAGTTTTTCCTTTCTTCCTATAAGGAGGGGATTTCAATTAAATGAAAAAGTCAGTAAACAGTGTTTCTGTTAACAACAACAACAACAATAATAATAATAATAATAATAGTGTGTGTTGATATAGTATGTAGCTTAAGTAAATGTTTATGACTTGAAGTAATACAAAAATCTTTATAGCTACAAAATAAATAGATTGACTGGAAATACTGCCATTGTCTAGGGAAAAACAGGTGCCCCAAGATATTTTTTTTCTTTGTTGACTATGGTATTGTGTAAAAGATCCAACTTTAACAATTTTTGCCAACAAACATTTTAATGAGATCATAAGTTGGAAGAGCCCTTATTTAATTTGGATTTCTCAGGACAGATCCCATTAAAGTGTAGAACGGTTGTTGGTCATTCCAACATTAATATTGTTTTTCGTCTTAGAAGAAGAAAAGGATGACAAATTGAAGGTGAAGGTAACTGTCCTTCACAATTGGGCTGGATGTTTTTACTCATTCAGTGTCAAATATTTTAACCCAAAGCTTATTTACTGTAAAATACTTATTTTACAGTAATTAAATCTGTTAATAAGAATTGAACTTCATTTTTGGCTTCACTACTTGTAAAGAAAAAGAAATAGCAAATGTCTTAGTTTTAACTGAAATAAAAGGGAGGTATGTATTACTCAGTCATTTTTTCTGTGCCAGTTGTTTGTGTATTTGTATTATAATGTCAGTTTCAGAATAACAACGGAGAGGGATGTTTTGCTAAATGTGTGGTTAGGTATCTTAGGACAAATACTTTGAATTAAAAGTGTCATCCTTTCTGAGAATGGTCATCCTAGCATCTAATTTAAAAACCTGGAGTTCATTGTAAGAAAAACAGGAAATTAAAATATTTGTATTGATGTTTATTTCTGGATGTAAAATAATCAAATACAGAACAATTATTTAAAGATTGACACAAGAATAAGTTGCTGCATGAAATTGATATTTTCTGTTTTTTCTTTTTTTCGCATTTTCATAACTGCAGAAAAAAATCTCCTCATTAATATAAGCCTGCCTGCTTGCGTGATAGTTGCAATGAAGGAAAGACCTAAAAAGGAATGTTTATTTGTGTTTTGTAGCTACATATCTTTCTATTTTTTGCTGTAGTGTCTGCTGGTATTGGAAGAGGCAATGGGTGCAGGAAGAAGTATTTTCTGTAAACTTATTCCTATGACAGTAAACTAAGAATAAGGGGAGAGAAACGGTCACTGAATATGATCTGCAGATAAGTTCACTGGTAGAATAAATTGGAAAATTGTTTGAGACAGGTATGATAATAACAGTTATAACTACTGCTTTCTGCCCAACACAATAAAAGTATTTTTAGAGAAGAGAATTACTTGCTGCAAAATTACTATAGTTGAAAAAAGAGACAATAAACAAGAAATACTTCAGTCAAGGGACCGTGGCTCAGTAGTTTATCTAGATCCAGCACCATGAAGCATGGTGGTAGAAATAAATATTTGAGTTACAGAGAAGAAAGCAGCTGTTCAGCAAAAGCTGCAAAGTCAGCTAGACAGCAGCATCCAGTGTATGTTAATATCCCTGTACTGATATGCATGTTGTACTTTTACCCAGTTGTTTTAAGACTGGAAATGTAATCTGTGTATGTAATCATAAATGTCGCCCTGATTTTTCAGGTTTTCCTGATGCACTTTCTAACTTTCTGTTTTCACTGTAGTTAGCTTCTTTCTCACGCTCAAGAGTGTCTTTATCAAAAGTCTGTTTGATAAGACGAGGTTGTTGTTCATACTTTCTTTTGTGTGGAAACAACTGATGGGCAGTTGTCTTGACCAACGGGATGGGAGAGGTGTCAGCCTTCTTCTCCAATCCCTGGTCTGTGTAGAAATACTATAAATGTGGAGTCAGAGGTTTTAATAAATAGTTTTTAGCCTTCTGGAGAAAGTGTGTCTGTGTGTGTCCTTGCGTGTTCCACAGCGACACATAAAGTTATTTATTTTTACTTTTTCTGATCATCTAATTTTTAACAAGAAGATTGAGATTTCCTTGTTTGGTAGATTTTCCTTTGAAGGTGAATTCTTTCCAAAAGAAATTGTGTTTTACCATTTACCATCATAATTTTTCTGTAGCTAGTCAATTGCCTTTCACTTTCAGCTAAATAATTAATTTACAAGTTGAAATGTGTCTTTTCCGATTTATTCAATGATCTGTGAAGACCTCATGTTTTAAAGGACATATAAAAGATCACACAACACTAAATATTTCACTAACAGGGATTTTGAAAAACCCAACAAGCCAACATATAACACCTTATAAAATCCTGCTACTAGTCTGGTCTTTTAATATATTTTTCTCAATAAAGATAGCAGTGTGATGAAACATTTTGCTGAAAAAAAGTGCAATAAAAGTACTAAGAAAATAGTGTAGCTTCTTTCTCTCTGTCTGTGATAGTCATATAAGGGCTGGTATTTTTCCTAATCAGATACATCCTCATCATACTGCAGAATTTCAGATCAGACAAACTGGTGTGAAAATCATTGTACTATATAATGCCATATAAGCTTTTAAACCTTATAATTTCTGGGTCCATAGTTTTAAAAGTTTCAATCATTCTAGCGTACTTTTGCACAAAATGATGAAAAAAATAATGCAAATAAAGTGGAAATAATAAGATAACACTTTGTTATTAATAATACTTTTAAAAGTAATTTTTATTTTTATGGTAATAGAATTTATTGTGTTAGTGATTTATTTCACAAAATAGAAGAGGACAATAGTTGCATTGAATTTACAAACACTGTGTAGTAATCACTTATAGTAATATGAATTTTTAACAAATCAAATGGAACCTGATCCCATCACACATCACAGGTAGAAACTGGCAATTGTATTCAGAGGTTTACTTTCTCCTTCACCAGGGGAAAGTTTTCTAGTAATTTTCAGTCTGTTCTGAGCTCATATAAGTAGTATTATATTTGATCTGCAGTTCACATTCATCATTCCTTTGTTTTGTATGTGACTTGGAATAAATAGATCCTTTATTTTGGGAATCTGTTTATTAAAATGAGCACACTAGTGCTGATTCCTTGACCCAGCTCTTGCTCTTGCACTTTTCTTAATCTCTTATTTCCTAACCTGTCTCACTGTCAGTGACTCTGAAAATCTGAGCAGTAGTTGCTCTCTTTAATTTTTTTATTCTCTTGGGTTTTGTTTACAGATAAGCCTAAAATAATTCTCCAGCTCTATCTGAACTAATCTAATTAATTGCTCCTATATTAAGATTTTGATACTATTTAATCTTTGTCACTTGTTTGCCTGTTTCTGGTTTAATGGTGTCATTCTTGTTCACCTTCACAAGTAGTATTTTAGCAGCATTTTAAGTCTGATAGGATAGTGACGGCCATCATCTACCATTTGCAAAGCACAAACAAAATAATGAATAAATAATAAGAAGCTTTTACCTGCAAACGTGAGGTCACTGAGCAAATTCATGTTGTCATGAAAGTAGCACATGTCAAAGAATTTTGATGTCCTACAGTGAGAAGAAATATAAAATAGCAATGCAGACCTAATTATTTCAAGAAGGTGTGTGCATAACCTTATTTAGCTTATTTAAATATAAAATAATGGCTGAGGATCCTCTTTTGAGGCTTAAAGAGCTTTGATTTTGTAATGCTACACTATAATAAGATCAAGTTAAATTGTAGTACTTGGTACTTATTCAGTATGTTGACACTGGAATGCATTTTGAATGCAAGAATATAAGCTATTCCCTAAAATGATGGGAGAAATGCTATTTGATTCCCGCTTTACACATATAATTGCAGCAGTAGTTAATTGTAAAAGAATTTCTTTTTAACTGAAATGTTGAACTAATGTTTTTCTTATTCTTTCAGTGGCCTGAGTTAAGTCCAAATACAGAGAATTTAATTGTCTTTGAACTACTACTTGCATATTAAAGATTTAGCGAAAATTATTCCAACCTTATACATGGTGTCACTAAAAACTTAAAAAATCTTTTAAACAAATTTTAGAGGGTTTTTTAGATGAAAATATTTTTTTCAGTGGACTTGACTTACATTGTTAGTGGAGTTTATTGGACCAAGTCTGTCAAAATACTTTAAAACTGAGATTATAAAAATACAGTTTAACTGCATAGTGTGAATTTAAATGTAGAGAATGTTTTATTTAATGAAGGCATTCTATAGAATACTTCCTACTTGCATATTTTATCTGCTGTATATAGCCTTTAACCAGAATGGGTAGAGCATGTTTATGTAACACTAAATAAATAAATAACACTTTTTTTCTTAAAAATAATTTATTTCTATATAGAGACATGAAGTAATTCTTGTTGAAGTACAGCACTGTCTTCTTTGTTAATTGTGTTTTTTCAGGCTGTTACAAAGTTATCCTATAATCCCAAACTCCTTTGTCTTCCTCCCACAAGTGTGTGGTGTTGCTTTAGTCCTGTATGAAGTTGAATGATCACAGCTGTGGGAGAGAGGAGGGGAGGGGGGGCACTGTGCTGAGTGCTATCATAATACATTTATTCTATAGCAAGAGACAGAACAGCACCTTCCACAGGCACAGCTTCTCTGGTGCCTTTGTATCAGTGAAAGGATGTAGTTACATCTGTCATGTGCAGCAAGGGGGGCTAGAAAATATCATGACCTCCAGTGCAAGCACTGAATAATGTTATATCCTTGATTGTTATTGGAGAAGTAAGTATGCATGCTTAAACTACTTATTCTCATGTTGAATAAGGAGGTAGCAATGACTGTTCAGCTTGTTTCTTTCACCACACACATAATGTGATGTGAGGAATGAAGTCAGAAGTCAGTTCCACTGCACATTGACTTTTATGTGGTCTTGTAATTGATACTAGGTCAGAGAAAAATATGCAGCCATTCCTAGGCTACAGAAGAGGTCAAAAGCACCCACTGAAGAAAGCATTACTGAGAATGTTTAAGAGTAGGTTCTGTTGCTTCTTTAGCTTACTTCTCAGATATTGTTTTGCAATTAGTTAATTGATGTTGACATACAACCTGTGTTTGCCTTTTGAATAGGCATTTTTGAATGCCTATTCATTCAGGTATGGCAAAGGATTCAATACTTGTATTTACTGTTTTCTGGATTTTTTACATGTACTTAATTTGGTGGTGGAAGAGAATTGAGGAATGAGTTCCATTAGATTAGTACAGATATTTTGAACTACAGTTGAATGTCAAAGCAGGGTAGGAGAAGTGTTACAAGAGTATGGACAGCTAAAGTGTTGGAAGATTATTAGAATTAGGTTTTTTTGTTGGTGCTTAATATAGCTGATATGCACAACTGTTAGAAGTACAACAATTTTAACTACTTCATACTTTCAGATAAAATGTTTCCCTCAGAATACTTGTGGTAATAGATTGGAAAAAGAGGGGTGCACTGATACATATATGCAACAGTGGCTAGTGTGATGGGTTTTTTTTGAAACAGCAAGATCATGATTCCGCTCAGCACGCATTTCTCTGTCTGACTTTACAGAATATTTTGTGACAAAGTCTAGCTTCAAGAGCTGCTCTTCAGAGTAAAGGGAAATAATCATAATTAGCAATTACAAGGGGGGTGTGTAACACTCTTTTAAAATGTATTTTAAATAACATACAGATTTCTAGTTCCACTTTGCATAAGTGAGAACCATCAATTATATAATAAATTTTGTTAAGATTTTGTGTTGTAAATGTTTTAGTTTAAATCCTACAGTATATATGATACTGACAAATGAGTATTTTTATATGACTCCTTTTGCACTAAGGAAGCACGTAACTCAAAGAGCTATGAGCAAAATTTTTTCTTATTTAGTCCACTAGATTAAATATCATTAGATTTCCTGTGTCTTCCTCCACAGCTTCTATGGGTGTAAATAACTCTGGAGATGGAGACATCTCAAATTCTGCATGTAAGGCATTCAAGAAGAACATGAGGCAAGTGCAGAGGCACTTCGGTGTAGCTGTTTTGTGCTATTCAGGCAGGTCGGGAAAAAACAAAGGCTAAGATGAGAGTCTGATGCATTTGCTTGCCTCAGTTATATGGTTTACAGGTAGCAAAATTATCCAATTTAGGCACAAGCCACTATTCCAGTGGTCCAGACTGGGGTGTACACATCAGTGTCAGAGACAGAGCACTTCTATAGGCAAGGCAGAGCCCTACATGACATTTCCATTAATTTCATTAGTAAACACAAGGTAAAGCAAATTGCAAATTTATGTATAATTTGTTCTAGTCATGAATGGATTTTAGGATATAGCAGAGAACAAAAGTGTTGGGAGACAGGCTTTTTTTGCCATTTGCCGCTGTGAGGTGATGAAATAAGGAGAAGCATGATCTACTCCAGTTTTTGTACAGACACAGCAAACTTTGTTTTTGCAGTATGTGAGTGAAAGAATCAGTACAAGGTATAGAATTTTATTAAACCTGTTTCTGCAGGACAGGGTAATGCTGCAAAATTCCAACACTACTTTAAATCCAATACTCTGGAGAGTAACTCTCATACCCATTTGTAAATCTCCAAAAACAGTTCAGTGTATTTATTCTTTGTAATATTGGTCAAACATGATCCACTCAGCTAATTCTGAAAATCTTAGTTTTATTTAAGTGTTTCTTTGTCTTCTCTTTGCTACTTATGAATGAGAGTGAGAGTGAGTCTTCAGTTAAAACAGCAGGTTCAAGTAGATATTCAGTAGAATTTTTCATTGCAGCGCATTGAATGCAAGAACTCACTGGAATGCATAAGGTTTCTCAGTCTTTATAATCAAAGTCGATTTAATTTCTTCATCAGTGTTGTTTCTAGCAAAAGATTGAAAACACATTTAGGTGTATTTTTCTTTAGAGACAATAATTACACATTAAAGTAGTGATCATTTTGGTAGTTTATAAAATTTCAACCAATCAGTTCAATATAGAATGAAGATAGAATCCCTGCCAAAATATTCACTAATCTTAAAAAGTAAGAGTATGTTGCCCATTTACAAGAGAAATAGCCTTCATTAAATTTGCAATAATTGTGCAGTTCTGAAAATTAAAAAAATTCTCCAAAATATGTATTCAACTGATTAGAATTCAATATTTCTCAACGAATAAATGCAGCTTCATGTCCATCTTTAATTATAGAATTGTCCTCTACATGGTTCCATGCACTCCAGTGGAAGATATGGAAAAAAAATAATCAAAAGAGGTTTCCTACATATAATATACATAGGAGCTATTTGCAGCCCTTTGAAAGAGTTTTAACTTACAAATATTCTGAAAACAACCTGTAATTTTGCTTCACTTTAGTTTTGTTTTTTTTAATAACTTCAAAATTCAGCATGGGGATAAACCACGACAATGACCACCCGTCCTGTGCAGATGGTGTCCATATCATGTCTGGAGAATGGATTAAAGGACAGAATCTTGGGGATGTTTCATGGTCTCAGTGCAGCAGGGAAGATCTGGAAAGATTTCTCAGGTATATAATTCAAGAAAAGAACTCTTACTCTATATCATTTAGAAATAGATGCAATTAATATACTTAAATAATAAGTTTTCATTTTTTTGCTCCTGTGGGACATTTGTTCTGCAAAATCCATCAAAATATTTTAAATCATCACAATCTAATATTAGATTTATTAAAATCTGTTTTCAGCAATCACATGGATTTTTATATTTTCATGCCTTATATACCTATATACACATTTTATATATGTTGCTATATTTACTATATGTTTATATGCTGTGTACTGAAATGTTTGGCCACCAAAACCTTAATCCATTAAGTTTTATGCTAAAATGTTGCCCATTACTTTCCTGAAATGCTGATCAATTATATTGTCTTTCTCCAAATGTACAATAGCAGAACATGTTAACTTACAACAAGCAGTCCATATCAGTTTAAACATGAGCAGCAGACCAATGCTGATGAATAAAAAAATTGTAATTGTCCATGTATTTTGAACACTGTATGCAAGTTTAAGTTGGCATGGAAATCAGACCCTGGGACTGACCAGCATATGAATCTCTGCGTATTACCAGGTCAAAGGCCAGTAACTGTCTGGTACAGACGAGTCCTCAGGGCCTCAATTCTGTGATTATTCCCTCTAAGCTCCCAGGAATGACGTACACTGCAGATGAGCAGTGTCAGATTCTTTTTGGACCAACTGCTTCCTTTTGCCAAGAAATGCAGGTAAGGCTGTGTCTGTACTTCAGAAAATGCACATAACCATCTTATTTGCTTGTAAGAATAGCTTTTGCAAATGTGTTTGATAGAAAGAGAATATAGTGTGTTTGAAGTAAGAATTTTAAACTTGCTTTCCAAAAGTTAATATGCACGTATTCATTAGTTTATCTTATAAGTCTTGCTTTAGGTCTCTGAATATCCTGAAATGCGTTTTGTTGATACTTCTCTCCTACTTTAGAAACAGAAGATGTCTTAATGTTAAGACTCCTTATTGTGCCAAGTGGAATATTTGCAATTTATTATTTGGGTCCTGTTGTATTATGGTTTGGGTACTGAACATCTGTTTCTGATCTTCAGAAGATTATACTGTACCTATGCACGCTGGGAGGGGTAATAGTGGGCTCTGCACCTCCCAGGAGGCACCTCTGAGCCCAGGCAGAGCTGTACAATGCCATGACAAGAGGAGCTCCAGTACCTAGGTCGGTTTGCTGACCTTGCTTCATGCCAGTGTGAAAAAGTGTCACTGTATATTAGCCTTAAAAAGACTGGTTAGCAAAATTGAACAGGTCTTCATATTTTGTGAGCTACTACTAGTAGACTGAAGAAGCAGTTTAAGAATGATCTTTACAGAGAAAAGTCAATCTTTTTTAACATCAACAGGAGAGACTAAATGTACTGGATACTCTTAAAACACTAACCAAGACAAGATGAGAATGTACAAACAGATAAAGAGCATGGAGTATGTATTGATGGAACAGGGAGTAGAGGAACTATGAAATAAAATTTCATCAGAATCAGTGGGCAGATAGCCTGAAAAGGTTAGGAGTACAAAATAGGAAAACATAATTCCTTTCTCCTTTAGTTCTTCAGTTCTCTTCCTGTTTCCAGTCTGGATGTAGTACTATTTCTTCAGAGACTTTCACTGAAAATAATCTTTATCTAAAAGACTCTCAAAGGAAACATTACGATACATTACAGACTAAGGCATGCTGAGAGTGGTATAGTTGAAGAGAAAAGGAAAAAAGTTTAATGGATTTTGTTTTAGCTGTCGTATTGAAAACATTTTCACTCTGGATATGAGCAGTAAATCTCAATGCCACAATTCTACAAATATTCTTCATTACTTCCAAGTGCTTTTTTATGATTTTCAACCTACTTCTTACTTTTCAGTACATTGCTTTCTATTGAAGCATATAATTTCTGGTTTTTATTCTCTAGAAACCAATTGTGAACAAGAAAATGGTAGTGTGTTTAGTATTTCTTCTAGGTCTTCTTCAATGATTAAAGATTCTCAAAGTAATTGAAGAAAGACACAAATGTCAAGATTTTCTGTTGTGCAGTACATTTATATGCTTTTCATTTGTCTGGATAAATTGTCTTCATACTACCTTCCTGTTTTGTTCTTATTCATATATTTAAATTCAGATAGTCAAGTTGTCCTATACCTGTTGTGTTTTTTTCATAGATGTAGTGAATTTTCTTCTTTCAAGAAACTCTGAGGTTTCTTTGGTTTACATTATTATTTTGGAAATATTGGGAAATTAAATTAAACTATTATTTGATTATTATATTAGAAATATTAGGAAATTAAATTAAAGTAAAGTAAATATTACTGAGGTAGTGGTCAACTGCACCAAGATTACTTAGGTTCTAGGTGCTCATAGCAAATTGCAAATTGTTCATAGCGAATGTCCCTCTTCTGACATTCTGCATGTAAGAGGACACCTTTCAGCTAAATAATTTATTTTCAGCTAAATATATCTGCTTTTTCCTACCTATGGGATCATTGCTTTATAGCATTTTTTACAGTAAAATCAACAGAAGTTTCAGACAATTTTACTTTAATATTAAATATTAGTATTAATGTGCCATTTGATATTATTAAATATTAGTATTAGTATACTATTGTAATTTAAATCCAAGTATAATGTTAGTTTGCTGTGACGAAAGAATATAGTAATGATGCAAGACAATACAAAAAGCCTGTGTTTGTTTCAGCTATTCTTTCTTCCTGATAAACTGCAATTTAATTTTAGTTCTCATCATAAAACCAAATGTGTCACTTGATGACCTTATGGTCTTAAGTTAGAAAAAGAGAGCCCAATAACAGTTTCTGTTATTAGAAATGGGAAGAACCTTCTGCAGTTTTTCCAAAATCCTCTGCAAAACTGGTAACCTTAAACTGGAAATTGTATAATGAAATATTGAACCAAAAAATTACTGTAATGAATTTTTAAGAACCTTGGATCTATTAGAAATGAACAAATGACACTAAGGACAAAAATGAGAAAACATAGTGAGAATAGTGAGGTAGAAGAGAATTTTTCCAAAGCTTCTTTCCTGACCTCAGTAAAGTCACCTTCTTGGTTTTCTTCTGTGTTCTTTTATCAGGAAGCAAAATTTACACTCTTAACTTCCTCCTAACAAAAAAAAATCCAAGAAACTTGATCTTCAGTTTCTAGATGTGAAGAGCTACATACAGCAAGCTTAGGCACTATATTCAAATCTCTTTGTTTTATTCCCTGCTGTGGGTCTTAAATTTATCTCTTCTGTTAGGGAAGTTTACTGCTAGTCCAATCAGATATAGAATTTCTAAATAATAGAAACAACATTTATATTGTGAAGGGGAAACTGAGCAATGGATAGAGTACAGCCCAGAGGATAAGAAAGTTGTCCTTCTTTTACGTGTTTTTTTCCTATGTATGAAAAGAAAGGAAAAAAAAAGTTACCATTGGAATTCAACTAGAACCAAATCATTTAAACTGTCTAGGAATCTTTCATGAGTTCTAACACGTGGACTATGCAACACCAACATCATCTAACTGTGAAGCACTGCTACTGAGTAGCTAATTTTGTCATCTTCTTCAGAAATAAAAATATGTTAGATACAAGTAACAAATATTAAATCTATCCTTGTAAATAATTGCATTTTACTTAATATGAAGATGACTGAAATTTCTCTATGTTGATTTTACAAAGTATTGTGGCTGCCATTGAGGAAACCAACATTTAGAAGACCTGTATAAGTTGAATGTGGTA
The DNA here is from genome assembly GCA_035048155.1 of Cinnycerthia olivascens. NCBI lineage: Eukaryota > Metazoa > Chordata > Aves > Passeriformes > Certhiidae > Cinnycerthia > Cinnycerthia olivascens. The sequence goes on from JAWWMU010000121.1 coordinate 30,856,885, forward strand.
TTTCATTAGTTACTATATTAATTTATTGTAATTATTTAATTATTTAATTATGCATAGGTAATCACTGAATATTCCATGACATTCAGGCTACTTCCATTAATTTCTGTATAGTCTGTCCTACTCTGCCAGTAACTGGAAGTTTATTATGGTTATAGTTGTTGTCCGCAAGCCAGGAAATGAGAGAAACACACTCCTTGAAGGTTCATTTAAATGTCAGTAAATCCAACAATTTATAGCCCAGGATTTTTTGGACATGTTCTACTTGCTGAACATGCACTTCAGTAAAACTGTGCAAAAGATAAATTATGAACTATGTCACAATCTTATGTTTTTTTGAGACTGGAAGGTTATTTAATGAACCAAGTTCCATACAGTGTTCTATGTTAAGCAACTGTGTTTCATTTATAACAGCTATTCAATTAATAAAACAATTGAATAATGATGAAAAATAATCTTAATTCTACTAGCATCAGTGGTACAATCAATAGTGCATTTCTGCTGAGATGTAATTTTCTACAATTCTTATTACTGAGGAGTACTTTAAGCCTGCACTCTACAGTCGCATTATATGGCCACCTCTGATCACCTCTACTAATACACATGATATCCCCTTACTATCAAGAATTCATTTTCATTATTTAATTTAATGAATTAAGCAAAGAACTGAAGGAGCTACAGAGCTCCTACTCCTGTATTTTCCTAAGTGAGGCCTTCCCACTCCCTTTTCATAAATAGTGACTTTTTTCCTTTTTATCTTTATTTCAAAGCCTTTTTTTTCATATCCTAGGCATAATTTTTTAGAAAAGCATGAGTGGATCTCCAGGTTCAAGATTTATACTGTGTCTCCATTCTTACCTTGTAAGTGAGCCAAGTTTGCTTTTATGCCCATGATGTCTCATGCAAGAATCAATTAGATCCTAACATTGTTTCCCATAACAGATAGTGACATCATGGCCTAGAAGTAGTTCTTGAAGATTAAACAGGATTGTAAAACTTGACAATTTAATGCAATTGTTGAACTATTAAGTACTGACTTTTAAGATTAAAGTCCAGGATGTGAATGCTATCTGGTCAGTTCCACTAAAACAGTTCTTGTCATAACACAGCTGTGATCTTTGCAAAGAAGTAGGAGACTGATTATATTTCATTGTGATTTTTGAGGCATTTCAGGGAAAGATCACAATGAAAATAACAAAAGTAATGGAAGTATTATAGTCCTAGTGAAATATCTGTCCTCATCTCAACCACCACATTTTGTACAGTCTTGATTTTGCACAAATACTATTTTAAAATTCCATTTTTGTCTCTGATCATTCCTCTCAACTGCACTTTCTTTTCATATGCTTACATGATTGGAAATTTATCCTCCTGATTCACATAGACCTGCCTTAATATTTTAATTAAATAGACAGAAAATAGACACAAAAACCCCAGAAAAGTCCAAAGAGTGAAGTGACCTCTGTAATACATTGTGACTTCCATATTTTGTTTTACAAGATTTTGCTGTTAAAAACTCATGACTAACACATGCTTTCAAGAAAAAGTCGTTTGTATGTGCTTGACAATATTTTGTTTTCCAGTGTGCGTGCAAAGAAACATTTTACAGATTGTGAATAGTCATAATTGTAAGTTTTTAATCTCCAATATTTATTCCTTCCCTTGACTCATCTAGAAAGCTATGATGGCTGTCGAACTATACTCTTCATAGATAACTGGTAAACCTTTGGAAATTTTAGCTTTGCTATCCTTATTTTGACTGAAAATAGTTTATTTTCAGACAAGTAAAATCCTGATGTAGAAGTTTGTGCCCTGATGTTGGAGTGGCCATAGAATTGACACTGGCCTCCAGATTTCTGTTTGCTTTCAAATCAGTCCACATCTGCTTTCATTGCAGGTTGCTAATGAAAACTCCATATTGTGTATTATGGTCTTTCCCTAGCCTTATACAGAAATCCTTAAATGTCATAACTTAAATGCTGACAGTAATCTCCATATCTCATACCTCTGCAACAGAAATACAGTCTGAACAGTAACAAAAGAGTCTATTTGTGATTTGACAGAAACGAAAAGCCCAGAAAAAAAAACTTTCAAGCAAACCACCAATTTTAGAAATTCCATACCTCCTATTTCTTGGGCTTGGGGAATATTAAAGTCTGCTAATATTGAGTGGTTGTTTTAGCAATTGGTGATGTGAGTGTTTTTAGACTACAGTTCACTTAAAGCCCAAAGTAGTTTATATTTCTGGCGATGTTAGATCATGGTTCATGCGGATATATAAAATGCACATTAGCAAGCAAAGGGTGTTAATTTGATTTTCTTTATTCAGTTTACATGATTTAAGTACATCTCTGTGTTTAGGTACTTAAAATACCCAAAAACCTGTAAACCTGACTTAATGCCTCTCTATATTTAGAAGAATTCTTTCTAAATTCATAAAAAACTGTTTATTGTAAGCCATTCTGCAATCATATACAAGTGAAATTAAGCATAAGATCAAAGTGTTTAGGGAAAAAAAAATTAAGGGTAATATACTTAAAATGCGATGGCACAAGAGAAAATTTGCCTGTATTTTTTTAAAACTTAGATAAATCTGGATGGCTTTTCCACCATTGTATTCATTCATAAATGAGGATTTAACGATATGAAAAAAAATTAATTAGGACCATTAAATTAGCATATATTTTTGTGATGTAGTTCCAACTGTATGTCTCTCATTTCCTACTTTGTATGGAAACACTTTGTCGTGAACATCTGATATTCTATCTCGTCTACTATTGTCATCATCTACATTGTTTAAAAAACAATGAACAAGAACAGAAATTAGAGTGTGTTACTTGAAAAATGCTTGCTAAAATTACCCAGGAACAGGATAGAACTTCTGTACCTGGTTGTTTGAGACATACATAAGCTGGTTGTTGTGTTGTTAGCTCAGCTTCAGCAAAAAACTGTTACAGGATGAATCAGGAATGAGTCTGACTGCTGCCACCCTGTCTCTTGTTTCTGTACAATGTTTCAGACCTCTATGATCTTTGAATTTTTTTCTTTTTTTGATAAGTGTGTTATAGACGTTTTTACGTGTAACAGTCTCAGTGGAATTGCTCTGTTCTTTGGTTTAGATGCAGTCTTTTCTTGAATATGTTTCATCTGCTTTTAGTCTTTTTTCAAGGTGGTGTAAGATTTATGACACATTTTTCACGCATAGTGTAAAAGACACAGAGACCCTTACTGGGTGTACCAGTAGAACAAATCTTTTCACTCAGAAAAAGCAGGTCTTCTGGCAGCCCTGGTTTAAAAAATCCAACTGTTCTTTATCTTTTATCCTGCTTGCAACGCCTCCCCCTCTCCTGATCCTTCTTGCCCCTCTTTGGGCAGTATACATTGTGGAGGATCGCTGTGCATATGCCGTAATACTCAGGCCACAGTTCAGCCCCACATGACCACTCTTCACTTCCACATGGTTTATTGTTAGGGGGGAACAGACAGCAAGGAGAATGCAGTTCTGACTGAAAACCATGGAAGAAGGAAGACATTTTAGAGAAAAATAGGGAAAGCTGCCAGGGAAATTCAGGAAATGTGAGCCAGCATCCTGCAAGGCTGGGCTTTCTTTTGAGTAAAGTAAAAAAAAAAACTCTTTTGTTCTGATATTTCAGAGGGCTTTTCTTGCCATCTCTAAAATTCATTATTGCCTTGCACCCCTGTCATCTCTCTTCTCTTCTTTCCAGCAAAAATATTTCATTTGTAAGGTAACTTTCTGCCTTCTTTGTGGAGATCAGGTTCCATTACTTATGGAATTTTTTATTCTACTGTAATAAATAAATTCTAGAGGAATTATGAATCATTGAAGAGCATGACAACAGCAATCATTGGAGTAGAACAAACAAGAGGGATCTGGAAGAAGCATGATTAGTAAAAGTCTAAGCAGACTTTGCCAGTTTGGGGTTTTTTGCATGTTTAATGTGTCTTTAAATGTATTTCAGTACCATCAAATCAGTAAATTTAGACAACATTAGTGGACTGCATGCAGAAAGTAGTTTTGCATAAGATAGATGTTGTGCTTACTCTTTGATTTTCAGCATGTCATTTGCACTGGGTTGTGGTGTAAGGTGGAAAGTGAGAAGGAATGCAAAACTAAACTGGATCCACCAATGGATGGAACAGACTGTGACACTGGAAAGGTATGCTTCTGGTGGAAAAGCAATATTAATTATACTGAACATCTAACATTTAAGAAAATAAACTTAATAGGTCCTTGTGCTTCTTTAAAATTCCTATTTGTCTCAATTATCATAAATATAAACTAGGTACAGTTGGATATATATGTATTTTTGAATATAGATATGAAAAAAAGACCATTCCCCTAAAACCGGGGAATTAAAAAAGGTTAGTCAAAGAGACAGATGTTTTAATATTTACACAGTTTATTCCAAATTCTTTTTCATTTTGTATCATATTTATGAATAGAATTTAATTGTTGCTCATCCAAATGTAAATAGAAACTAAAGCTTTCAAAGATACAGGGTTCTCAGCTATGATTTAA
>JAWWMU010000121.1:30872579-30883032 GCA_035048155.1 Cinnycerthia olivascens
ACAGTGTTTAACTGAATATATGAAATGTCATAATTGGTATTGTTTTGTGCGGTGCTTAAATTTAAATTGAGAGAGACATAGTATGGGAAATAGGACAATGATATGAAAAATTCCCTGATTTGGTCACGTTCTTAGTTATATTCATAAGTAATATTTGCGTTTTAGGAAGTATTTGAGTATTCTCAGTACTTCAATGGAGAGAATTTTGAAGATGGTGAATCTTAATTATGGCAGTTTAGGTTATCAGTGGGTGACTGCTGGTTTGCCTTGAGGCCTACACATTCCCAGGGTGTTTAGATATCTGAAGTATTTAATTGTTCCCCAGGGAACCATGGACATGGATATGTAAGAGTCTTTAAACAATAACTAAAGTTTGTATTGCTATTGACATATATGGAGAATAGAAATATTATTATTTTCTATTTTTTAATTATGCATAAATAAATAAATAAATAAATGCTGGCCTTGCATTTAGGGAAATTTATTCCTTCTTCATGAGTAGCAAACTGATTTAACCCTTACCCCAAAAACGGCAAATAGAATGAAATGATTTTTATGCCCATTAAATAGTGTCAGTAATGATGTTCATTTGTGAAAGTTGCCAATTATCTCCTAGTTGCTTGTTACTTTAATTTCGTTGTCTTTACTTTTAGTGATTTATGTTTGAATGAGAATCAGCCAGTATTTCTGCGCAATATCTTTTGTTGAGCCCTACACCTTTTTTTTTTTTTAAATTTTTTTTTTGGTGAGACTTTATGGTGACCCAGTAACAGGTCCATTGACATATCTTGAATTAAAACCTGTGTTGTTGGACCATTTTTTTTTTACTAGCACAAGATATTTAAACTTTCTTCATTTATAGGTTATTTTGACAGCATCAGAATTTGAATTGCAAAAGAATAGTTTTTGAATAGGCATAGCATAGCGAAATTTTGGGGTCAGAGCGGAAGTCTTCAGTCTTAGAAACAAGTTTCTTAAGGGTTAAAAATGTGAAAGGTAAAACAGATTGAATTATTTCATGTTTCTGACTGTTTTTCTATCTTATAGTTCTTTATGCTAATTTTATGTGGCACCATACTTGAATTACTTGAATTTAGTCAATACAGGCCAACACTATTTCTGTTTTTCTAATTGTCATAAATACATTTCAGGATAAGGTTTGTAGATCGTATGGTTCACTATACAACTAATAATTGTGTAATTGGAGACAAGGTGTAAACACAGGGTATTCCAACATACACTGGTAGCTATTGCTTAGAAGGTAATTTTAACTAAAGAAAGATCTGATCATTGTTGTACAGCACAAGTCAAATACAGAAGGAGGCAAAATACAATGCCCTTCTCTGGATTTACTTGATAGTCAGGAAGCAGAATCATTATGATCTGGAAACTGCAGTGATTTTGCTAAATTGCTTAGTAGAGCTATAGCCCACACTAGTAGCATCATTGGATAATTGTTCTGTTGAGGCAAGTGTTCAGAGTAGATGTCTTCTTTGTGTGAAGTATATCAACATACAACATAGAAACAGAAGCTCTGGCATGGCAGAGGAAAAAAGGAGAAGGTAAAACTTCTGACAGTATTTAGTGAACCAATTGGCCCATTGACAACTGTCCTATCTCTTTTCCTCTGTAGGGAGGCAGGTGCAGTGATACAGCCAAACTAGATGTTCCTCCCTGCTAAAGTTACATTGGAAATAACAAAAGAGTTTGTGATTCATCTTTTATCAGTATAGTGTTCAGGAGTGGGAGTTACATGTCACAGTACAGTGGGTGGGGAGTGTTTTTTTAAGTAAAGGATATTTCTTAAAACATAAACTTATTAATTTTTGAAGTAAAATTATTATTTTTAGATATAACTTTGTTATTTACATTTAAAGACTGAACTAGCAGTGGTTTATAACCATTTTGAGACTTGGTTCACTATCAGACTAAAAAAATACATTAAGAACAGCTATAAAAAGTTGTTTCAAGCATCATCTTGATTTCTAAGATATTACCTTTTCTGTTGCTAAATTTTCATTTATATTTGGAAGCATTCCAAGTTTTCAAAAAACATTCTTAATATAGAGTACAAAACAGAAAATTAAAATATTTCTGTCTTAGAAACCTTAGGCTGTGAAATTAGAGAGCTCATTCATTCAGCTCATTCAGCTCAGAGACATTTGAATAATGGCACAACTGGTCCAGGCTTTATAATGAATTAATGTGATGAGCTAGTGGAATATAACTATAAAAATTACTTACAGTCCTGAAATTCTTTTGTGCTGATCAGAAATGAGAAAAACTGATCATTTTCAGCTGAACTAAAGAAGTGAATTAGCTTTGTCATTATTCTCAGATATGTTATCAGGCTACCTCAGGGGTATAGATCCTTTAGATCTGCAGTGTAACACAGTATGACAATGTAATTGCCAATGCTCTTAAAGGCATCCAGCCTATCCAGGTGTGTTGTGTTCCATGTGAATTCTTTTATTAAATGCTTCCAACAAAGCATGTTGGGCCACATTTTGAGACAGGAGCGTGTGAGAAAGCAGATGGTGTCAAAAAAAATTGAATCCCTCATTCCTGACAATGTTAATAGTTTAAAAATACCTAGAACCAAACCTGTGCAATTTTTGCAGCAAGTGTAATTTCAGATTTCAAGGGAAGCTAGTTGAGAACCTAGATCAGAGGCCAGAGTCCTCTGAGACTAAACATGTTTTCCTTAAATATACAGAGGACCATAGGAAACGATTGAGAACCAGAGGGTAAAAATTACAGACCAGGCCAACAAAGGAAACTTCTTTTTTGGTGATTTGTTGGTGATTACAACAGGCTGTCTACCCATACAGGGTCTGTTGATGAAGTGCTCTTACTTCAGCTACAGAAATCATCATGCTTGCAGCCTCTCATCTGGCTTGGGAATTTCATTAACCTGAAATCTGCTGGAGAAATGGCACACCAAGCTGTAAACAGTCCAGGAGACTCTTGGAGTGTATTGAGGATGATTTCTTAATTGAAATTGAAATTAGACCAGAGTAATAGTGTTCCTGGACCTTAATGGTTGCTTTCCAACACAGATGAACTATTTAGGGAGCTGGTGGCAGCCTAGACCTCAGTGATCATGCCCTGCTGGAACTCATAATTTTTAGGGCTATGGGCCAGGTGAAGACTAAAGCCAGGACTTTATGAGAGCAAACTTTCAGTTGTCTAAGGAATTCATAGATGGTACCACCTGGGAAACTGCTCTTGGGTGTATAAGAGCAAAACAGCTGGCAGCTCTTTGAAGATTTAGGATAATAGTTTTTAGTAACAAATAAGGGTAATAGGTTTTCCTAGATTGCAAAAGCTCTTGAGTATTCGAACATATAAGAAATCAGGCAAGGAAGGCAGGAGAATCACATGGGTGAGTAAGGACCTCCTGGTCAAACTAAAGGGTAAAAAGGAAATGCACAGGCAGTGGAACCAGGGACATATACTGGGAAGTATTTAGGGATGCTGCTCATATATGTGGGGATACATTCAGGAATACTAGGGCACAGGTAGCTGATTTAGGTGAGGAATGGGGAGATTAATAAGGGTTTCTGCAGGGTTTTATTCAGAAAGAGGATAGTAAAGAAAATATATACGTCCACAACACACTCTGAAAAATAGGACAGGAAAAATTAATGATGGGCATGGAGGAGGCTGCAGTGCTTTGCAGTTTTTTGCTTCAGAGGTAAGCACTTTTTCCACGTCTTTCAAGTCCCTCAACATCAGGGCAGGGAATGGTGGAATGAAGTTCCTCCCATCATAGATCAGATTTAAGATCACCCAAGGAACCTGAACATTCACAAATATATGGGATCTAATGAGATGCATCCCACAGTCCTGAGGGAGCCTGCTAATGTAGTTATCAAGCCACTCTCAAGTATATTTGAAAATTCATGGCAGCCTGGTGAAATCCCCAGTGGCTGAAGAAAAGGGACTATTGCACCATTTTTGAAGAGGATAGGATTAATAAAGAGGACACTGTCAACTTTGCAATCAAGTCAACCTTAGTCCTGCTGTTTTCAAAATTTACTTCAATCTCAAGTCTTAATGTTCTTATGATGGATTGAAGGGACACCTGATAACCTGAATGGAAGTGAAGCAACTACTTTCTTGACAAAAAATATGAGTGACTGTACTTTCATTTAGAATTGAATTTCAAGTATCTTTTACATTTTCTATAGAAAAGTAAGGATCAGTCAAAATGTCATTACTCTGATACTTTTCTATAAATAAATATTTTGGACAAAGCAGAAAACAATATTCACTAAGTTAATACTTATTAATACTACTATTAATACTTATTAATAGCTACTGATTTACGTAGTGGAGGACTGGAAGCAGGGCACTGTGGTTCCCCACTGAGAAATGGGAGATGCAATACTGAATTGTGATTTGTTGTATCTTTCTGGCTGTGTAACCTCTCATGCCTCATTAAAATTAGAAAGGTGTGTGGTCCTGGTGGAGTAATTAAAAAAATGCACTCACTGCCATCACCTAAATGCCATTGTTGTGAAGACTGTTTCACGCTCTACAGAGATACAGTTGTAATTAGTCCCTGTGGTTTAGCAGTGAAATTGTCGTTGTGGTTACAGTTGTGGTAGGCTTTCCCAGTCAAAGTTTTCTTTGGTTATCTTTGCACTCATAGGTGTATTGCTTGAATCGTCTGAGAGAGGATGTTTTGTGTTCTGAATGTTCTTCCTATTTTGGGTTACTTTGTACAGAGCAACCTCCTCTGTCAAAAGTTAAGAAGAGTAGGAATATGTGTGCGGTATGGAATAAAACTCAGTGAACTTGCTTACAAAATGGGGTGTGACAGTCAAGAACAGAAGCTGCACTGCCTGAATCCAAGTCCAAATTTAAGGCTTGAGGACACACTTTCTGACTTTGTCTAAGACCTGTGACTCATATGAGGAATTTGAAAGCAGAAAATGCAAGATCTGGCATATTTCTTATTCTGAGCTGGGGTTCAAGTTTCCTGCACATGTCTGCATGCTATGGCACACACGTTCATTTTAAAGACCAGACAGAAAGATTTCTGCTGCTCTCTGGGGAGAGGACGCTGCTCCGTCTGAGCAGCATGACCCGGCTGGACCTTGACATGTTCAAGTATATATTTTTTTAATTTCTCCACTGAGAAGAGGATTAACCCCAACAGTTTGAACACTAAATAGAACTTAATAGGCATTAACAATTGAATGCTTAAAATTAAAATACAATTTTTTAAACCTTGTAGAATTACTGGTTGTTTTTTAGTACAAGACTGTTATACAGTGTTGATGGATTTTATAGTCTTAACTCCTATTACACAGTGCTGCAGTGGTTCACATCAGTGGTGTCTTACTCAACTGGATTCCTGCCAGTCCATAGGCCTGTTGCCATTGTTTCCCATAGAAACAAAACACAACATATAAATATGAATAGGAGAGGACATGATTACTGGGGTGACTCACATTAACTTACAACTTTAAAAAGGGAAATTTTGGAACATGTGGAGGTTCTCTTACAGCAATCTGATGCCAAACATGCAATTTCAATGAAGACAAATGTGTAAAACTCCTTGTACAGAAGGTGTCTTCAAGTCTACTTCACATGATTATTCAGAACTGATTGGAACAAAATAAAATAAAATAAAGTAAAACAAAATAAAACTACAAATCACTCATAGAAAAATCTGTTCCATTTACTATAGAAAACCCATGTAAAATCCTTTGTCCTCAATGTATGGAATGCATCTTACCTTGCTTGATCATATTTTTAAATGTAAATCAGGTCAGCATGCGAAATAATTCATCCAAAGAGAATGAGCTTTTCCTATTTGTTAGAAGCATGTAATTATGTGGTGAAGGTGTGTAAAGCCTTTCCACATTCTAAGGTGCAGAAGAGGCAAGTGTAGTAGTTAGAGATGAAAGAATTCTGAACTAGATTTTTTTTTTTTTTTGGTAAGTTTTAGCCTAGTTCCACAAATCTGGAAGAGTCTCTTGAGAAAACTGTGTTTCCCTTACTTTTTATGGATTATAGAAATGACCACCCTGGGGACAGAGAATAGTAACCCTTTGCCTTAAATTAATTCAGTGTTCATATTATGAATTATGCTAGAGCCTGTCAGTCTTGTCAGGCATTAAAATGCTGATATTAACTTCTAGTTATGTTAAATACACAACAATTTTGACAGACATTCTCTGCAGTAGGTGTTTCTGGAGCACATACCAACTGAAGTCCATGTGCAGTAGGATCCATAAATATCTTTGCAATCAGAGTTAGGTGAATGTCACCTCGTTTTTAAATTATCCAAACAGGACATGAGAAGAGAAGAAAATCACTGCTGAACAGGCACCTTTTATATTGGGCTTTCATGTATTTTGCAGCTCTTAGGGATGCTGGAAAACAGTCAATCAATAGTGATTGGAAGATAGAGCATTCTGGAACATTCAATATTGCTGGGACCACAGTCCATTATGTTCGGAGAGGTCTCTGGGAGAAAATATCAGCCAAAGGTCCCACAACATCACCTTTACATTTACTGGTATGACAATTCGGCTTTTTTACTTGATTCCTATGATTTAGCATAGTAAATAATATTTTTTCCAGACTCCTCAAGAGAATGAGATGTGTGTAAGATATACCTGCTTTTGTGTTTACATATAAAGCTAAAAAAGTGGGAAGGGGACGGTGAGGAGAGAGAGGTCTGTCAGTCTGCTTATAAAAAAATGCATTTAAATCCAAGAACAATCTTTATGTTGTTGGGGGGGGGATTGATGGTCTCAGCATTCCTACAAATGTCATAAAAAGCTGATGTGCCAGGTAAGGAGAGAGACTCAAATTAATTTCAGTGGTGGTTTTAGTCCTGGCTGACTATAGCACAGTATCGCCATTTCAGAATTGCAGTCACCAAATTCTCCATAAAAAAGTCGAGCTTTATAGGAGAGGAAAAGTTAATAGCCACCATAAAGAAAGGGAGAGGTAATGGGGAAGTACTTCACAATTCAAATCCCTTAAATGAAAGGAATTTTCTTAATAAAGCAAAATATTTTTTCCCATTGGCTTAATTTAGGGTAATTAATTTCTTCTAGCAAATCCATTAGGAAAGCTGTAAGGCAATAGAGCATAAAATCATTTTTTGTGCTTTTCAAGATGATCTACTTGCAGTTTGGAGTTTGTCTTCCATAGCATCTCTGTATGTAGGAAGGTTTTCCTTCTTTTTATTTTGCAGGTGCTTCTCTTTCACGACCAGAGCTATGGTTTACACTATGAATACACAATCCCACTGGATCCTCTCCCTGAAAATCAGAGCTCAAAAGTACCAGAGCCTCTTTTCATGTGGACACATTCTACCTGGGAAGACTGTGATGCTGTATGTGGAGGAGGTAAAATGAAAGAAAAATGTACAGACACACACATGCATACACACACATATATAAAAAACGAGTACGTGTATACAATATGCATGTATATACACAGTGCAAATTTGTGTATGCAATATGCATCTATATGTATAAACTCTGTGTATTTATATATAATTACAATTCTGGCGGTCAGTGTTGTATATTTAATACTATTATCCTCATTGTGGCTTGTATGTTTCCATGCAATGTAGACATGTGTCAGTCTCATGCTTTCTGATTGCATTAAAAATACTGTGATAGCTCTAGGAAAAGATTCAAACTTAAATATAAAAAGTAACAAAAGATGGTAATGAATGAACAGAATCTAGACTAACAAGCGAATTCAGGACACAGTTTCCAAGAAGAAATACAAGTGCAAGAGCTAGAACAAGAATAGAAGGTGCATTCCACTCTGTATTTGGAACTACTGAAGATAAATGATCTGTAAGAGACATTTCAAACCACAGAAAAGCTGAATCCCAGTCTCAGATCAAATAAGTACAGTTAGTAACATGAGTTGAAGATGATCCAGAAACATATGGAACAAATATTACAACAGCAGATATTAGTAAGCTTATGTGATATTTTTCATATGTTTATTAACCATAAAAAATGTGATTTTGGAAGAATAAAATATGATTCTGAAAACAAATATTGGAATATGAACAATCTTGATATAACAAAAGTATTTCAAACTGTTTTCTATAAGATGTTATTTCAAATTATAATTACAATTAAAAAACACTTCAGAGAGGTTTGTTTTTATTAAATGCAGTGTACAGTGATCTGTTCATACCTTGTGCAATTAGTCAGACTGTGAACACTATTGATTTTTGATACCTGTCTTACATGCTGACAACCTTGAAAGTCATGGTTGCTCTAATCAACAGTTCTGAAAACTGCCATGCACCTTGTGATTGAATAGGAAAGCCTGGAAATGCTTTTCTTTCTCATAACATCAGCATAAAGAACACAGTGTTCTAGCTCCTCTGACTGTGTGAACAATCCTGGTGTCATGAAAGATTGCTGTAAGTTTCCATAAACATGCTTTTTGTGGTTTGGTAAGAAAGCTTCTTCCCTAGAAGGTATTTTGTCCATGGTGCTAGTAGCATCCTCTGATTCTTAATAATGCATCCCTGTTTACTTGTGAATTCACACTTTTTACAGTTTCCTGATGTATTTTTAGAAGAATTTTAATGCTACTACAATCTGTCATTATTACCTCAAATATTTCTAAATATTTCTGTCATCTGCAGAAATCTTAAAATGTAGTATGTCAGTAATTTATTCTACATTAAGGCTTAAATAAATATTTAAATGTTTTACTCTAATGTTTATAATTTTTTACTGTTGTAACTGGCTTTCAGTTTATGTTATTGTCTAAAATAACTGAGCTATTACAAAGTTCCCTAGAAGGTAAAAATTCTGAAATACTACTGATTTTTCTTACTTTAGACAAAACTTTCACATTTCTTTAACTTTCTGGCTTAAATATCAAGCAATAATGAAATTAAAATACTGCAGCTTTTACCCTGCCTGACTATTTGTGATTAAAATTTAACATCAATATTTTAATTAATCTGAATAAACAATATAACAATTATCAATAGTTTTGCTTAAATGCTCAAAGCAGTTTGTCAGGATGTTTGTCAGGATAAAACTATTGATGAAGCCATGTGGTTTTGTGTATGTTTACATATGTAACCAGTCTGCGACCTTCTGTGTTGCAGAAAAGCTTTCTTTGTATGGGAGAGAATATGAGTACATAGATGTATATATAAGTGCAGAAGGAATTATCAAACATTTCAAATGCTGTGATATGATAGATTAGTTGCGTGTGCTCTCATGTACACAATCGCTTTGTAAAATGTCAGTAGTGGTCATGCACACAATGTGCATTTCTAACTTAACTGCTCCATCCACAGGCTCATTTTTGACCTCTGGTGAACGTTCCTAAGCCTGCCCTGCTTATGCATGCAGCCCCTTTGCCAGGAAACATCCAGACAGAGTAAAAGTAACTGTAAGAACAAATGCTTATGAGCCTGTTTTCTTCTAACTTAAATCCTGAATTCAAGGATTGCTAGTTTTCTAAAATTTAATTGCAAATTACCGCTTGTGGTCAGTAGTACATTAAATTCTAATTTCTAATGCTTCCATATTCAAGAGACACCAGGCTTCAGGCCACCCACATCAGAACAAGGATTCTGTGCAGAGCACGCACTGGATCTCTGCAGCAGTATCCAGCTTCCTAAATGATTTTCTGACCCTGCAGATCAGGTCATCTGGCCTCTTTAGTTCATGGGAAATAGTGCACTGTGCCTCCTGAAGGATGCATTTGCTGATTCCCTTTACCCAAGTGCCAGGCACAATTTGTCAAATCTTTCCTCACTTTATGTAGTAATTAGCAACCATACTTCTCTTCTAATTTTCTCCAAGTTTTTCTCAGTGCTAGGGTTTCAGAGGTTGAGAAAGAAAATGATTCCAGTAAGAGTAAGGGTTTGGCCTATAACTAGTTGCAGGAGTAACACAAAAAAACTCTTGATGGTGGTGTGCAAAGACACTCGCAATATTCCTTACAGACTGTAGGATTTCTTTCAGGCACCCTGCTAGTTTTGAATTTCTTACACTGGTTTTGCTGTTCTTTTAGCCAAACCATATATGAAATAGCTGTATCTGTGTCCTTAATAATTTGCATATTCCTGGTTTCCTCACAAACCTACTTCTTTTTTTACTAGGTGAAAGAAAGACAACAGTGTCTTGCACAAAGATTATGAACAAGAATATCAGTCTTGTGGACAACAAGAAGTGCAAATATTTAACAAAACCCGAACCACAGATCCGCAAGTGCAATGAACAACCCTGCCAGACAAGGTAATAGTGATTTTGGTTAAATTAAACTGTAATATCTAGATGTAAAAACTTTACAGTGAACTGTTTCTGGCAATGAATGGGCAGTGAATATATTCATCCACAATGTTATAATGCAAAATGTAGGAAAAACAGAAATGCTAGAAGTTGTTCCTCCTGAATTTTAATGAAAGAGCGTCCTTAAGCACCAT
>JAWWMU010000121.1:30924186-30938400 GCA_035048155.1 Cinnycerthia olivascens
AAGGGAAGGGAAGGGAAGGGAAGGGAAGGGAAGGGAAGGGAAGGGAAGGGAAGGGAAGGGAAGGGAAGGGAAGGCTTCCCGCGGAAGTGTCTGCCCGCCCATGGATGAAGGGGCTTGGTGCTGCTCCCCTCGGAGAGCACTCTTGGGGGGAGAGCCCATTGTCTGTGCAAACGAGAGCTGCGATCTTGCAGTGGGAAAATAAACAACACTGGAATACTTTGAGAGGGACCAACCAGCTCAACAGACTGAGAGACAAAGACTTTTCTTTAGGGGAGAGTGGTAGAGCTTTGGGATCCTTCGTACCATGTGCTAAGTCTAAAAACAGTAATATATTAGACACCCCTTCTTTAACCATTTGACACAGTATTACTTTACATATCTTCTAGGGAAAAAAATAAATTTTTGGTTGATAGACATTGCTGTATGTTGTTTCCTTTGTCATGTGAGTTTTTTGCCTTTGTCAGTTTGGGTAGTTTGGGGTTCTTTTGATTCATTAGTGACAGAGACTGAAGAAGACAAGTCATCACACAACATTCATGATAAACTAGTTTCAGTATTGGTGGTTGCAGAACAGAGTGTTTAGTGTATTCCAAAAGTGCTTAAAAATCTATAAGAACAGGAGGCTCAGGGGGACCTTGACACTCTACAGTGACATGAAAAGAGGTTGTAAATGTGTGGGTGACAGCCTCTTTTTCCAGGTAGCAAGAGACAGAACAAGAGAAGATGACTCCAGTTGTGCCAGGAAGGGTTTGGAATGGATATTATAAAGAAATTCTTCACTGTAATGGTTGTCATGCACTGGAATAGGTTGCCCAGGGAAGTAATGGAGTCACCACCTATGGAAGTGTTCAAGAAACATATGGATATGGTTTGTATGGATGCGGTTTAGCGGTCATTGCAGTGGTGCAGCTTAAAGGGTTGGCACTGATTGTCTTAGAAGTGTTTTTCTACCTTAATCATTATGATTCCATGAATGAAACACTCTGCTAGGTAAGTTTCCAATAAGTAATCTCTGTGGTCTACATTCATTGGTGTCTTCCTACCCTGAGAGCACATTTACATATATAATTCCATAATTTCAGAGAGTCAGAATATGCTGAATTGGAAGGAAGCCATCAGGATCATCAAGTCATACTCTTGCCCCTGCACAGGACACCCCAAGAATTTAACCATGAGACTATTGTCCAAATGCTTCTTGAACTCTGTCAGGCTGGTGCTGTGACCACTTCCCTGGGGAGCCTGTTCCAGTGCCCAGCCACCCTCTGGGTGAAGAACCTTTTCCTGACATCCAACCTAAACTTCACCTCACTCAGCTTCATTCTGTTTCTTCAAGTCCTGTCACTGGTCACAAGACTGAAGGGATTGGTGACTGTTCCTCTGTTTCTCCCTGTATAGATGTTGAAGACATCAGTGAGATCTCCCCTCCGTCTCCTCCAGGCTGAACAGACCAAGTGACCTCAGCTGCTCCTCACATGGCTTCCCTTCCAGACCTTACACCATCCTCACAGCCCTCTTTTGGATGCTCTACAATAGTTCAATGTGTTTTTTATATTGTGACACCCAAAACTGCCCCCAGCACTTGAAATGAGGCTGCCCCAGTACAGAGCAGAGCAGGACAATCCTCTCCCCTGCCTGGCTGGTGATGTGCCTGATATCCCTCCTGGCTGCCAGGGCACTGCTCACTCGTGTTCAACTTGCCATCAACCAGGACCCCCCAGGCCACTTTCCTGCAGCCCGGCAGAAAACTTAACTTCAATAAGACTTTAAACAGGTGCTTAAATATAATAAAGAAGTAAAGTTTGCCTCAGAACATAAAAATTCTTGGCATGATTTAAAAATTTATATGCCAATAGTAATCAGCTCAAATAGCAGTAAAGACTCTTATGTAGTCAGTGAAACTTCTTAGCATATGACACCAAGTTGATACATCAATATATCACCAGCACCTCTAAAAAGACATAGGACAGTGGTATAACTGTGGTAAAATACTACCTTTTACTGGGAAAACTGGCATTTGCAGTAACACGCAGTAACTACAGGAATTTGCTCTTATAAACTGCACAGCAGCAAACTTGAAGCAAATAAGAGTTCTGTATGCCCACTTATAATTGCTCTGGCAATTATTATATTTCACAAGTGATTTTAGAGAAATTACTTTTTCTTAAAACTACCTAATTGATTGAACTTTTTTACTGATTTTCAGTACAACTCCTCTCCCAAATCATTAGAACATATTGGAAGATTCTGTTGAGGAAAATCTCAGTCTTTCTTGTCCTTCGCTTTATCCTTCTCATCTCAGAAGTGTCCAGAAATATGCAACTGTGTTCTCATTTTATTTGGTTTTGGCCTGTAAAGTTGCTGAAAACATAATCCTGCTTGGTTCTGGCAGTTCAACAAGCACAATTTGGGAAAATTACATCTACCACTCCCCTTCAGTAAAGCACCGACCTGGTCCATGGAAAGGATCTCACAGGGCTTGTAGATTTAGCAGCATACATGTTTTCATCTTCCAGACTAATTTTTTTTTTTCCTTCCAATGCACGTATTACAGAAGACAAGGTCAATAAAAAAAAAAAGGGGAGAGAAAGAGACATTAAGTAAAATGAGTAAATTAAGTAAAATGAGTAAAATTAGCTGGTCACATCAGGATTTGAAAAAGAAAGAAGCAATGTGAGTTGCAATATACTATAAATATCTCTGGGTAGGGATGAAGTTACTCCTTTAATTATCATATTTTGATGTGTGAATGAACAAACATAATAGCAGAACCTGTGTGGACCTTGTGCACCTCTGCTGAACATCAGAAAGGTCTGCCACAAACTTCCCTACTGAAGTCCCACTGATTTGTTCAGAGATATTTTGAAGCAGATCAGACTGTGGAATACACCCCAAGGATCCATTCTGTGTGGTTATGCTCCTGTAAGTTGAGTAATTCACTGAAATGTAAATTTATGGGGGATCTAGTCAGCCATTAGATAGCTGTCCAGCACAACAAACGCAATGCTTCTGTCAACTATTTTCTCATGTGGTTTTACTGTTTAGAGGAGGCACCCAGACTTGAAAAGTTAGAGCAACAGTAACCTGCTGTCGTAACAAGTGACAGGTGTAAGGAAAAGTGTATCATCTCTTTGTTGCACCAGATTAATTTTAAAAGTTTCTAGCACCTCATATTTTAAGTGCGTTATACTTTTTAACAACAGCACATCCTCACACATAGCCTCCTTTGTGAAAAGTGCCTTTAGAATTATCTACTTTTTTTTTTTTTAATTTCCTTAATTATTCTTACTTTATGGATTAAGCATACAAATTTCTGTGGATTGACAGTTCTGCTGGAGCATGGCCATAACCTGTTCATTTGCCAACCTGATTATTTGCACTCTGGAGAAATGCATTACTGAATGCAGGAAAGACTCTTGTGTCTGTGAGATCCTGCTTATATTGAGAGGCTTTCTCTTTTCCAAATCTTATTTTCCATAATATTGGTTTGGAGTCAAGACACTGCTACGTCCTTATTCAGGTACCTAGATTCTTAGGTATGCGACGCGTGCCATAGTTCAATTAATTTCTCATCAACCTGGTAGCGCTGCAAACTCAGAGTTGTAAGTCAAGTTTGATAGCCCTGTGCCCACTTATAGTCCATTGTCTGAAAGAAGGACAAAAGAACAATGGTAGAGAAAAATAAATTTCTTCATATAATACTTACCTGTAAGTCCATGAATTTAAATCTGCAAAAGATTTAACTTGCAAGATTTGGGATTTGTGGGAGCATTGCCCCCTCCCCTCCTCTCCAAACAAAAACACATTCCAGGCAGATTTCTGCTGAAGAACAGATGTAGTTCAAGTTTGACCTGAGGTGAAGTTTGAATAAACATGTGTTTTGGGTAAGCAACCTTTTACCAGGTCCCTCTTCTTTTCTTCCTTCTGCAGTGTTTTCTTAATGAGCTTCTCCTGTGGAGCAACCGGTCTGGTCAGTGGTGGCAGTGCATCCTGACAGGTAACCCTCCTCCTGACAGAGGCATTTGGCAGAATTTTCTAATCACGGAAGGCGACTTTGTGAATCTTTGCAACTTGAAACTTGTTGCAATGTCCTGATATGGCTAAATACTGATCACGAGACACTGAATCCATGAGTCAGAATATTCAGTTACAAATTACATATTGTTAAGGGTTCTTTTTCCTCAGCAGACCTATTGTAAGTCATCTGGTTGTGGAAAAAATGCTGGACACTATCTCCTCTGATATATTACATTCTATTAAGGCAACCCAGCAACAAAAAACCTGTACACAATTATATTTTCAATGCATTATTGTAACAAGTTGGCAGGCAATTTTTAGACTGAGTGAGAAGAATGGTTAATTCATAGCAACATGCCTCGGCTATGTCATTTTCACAAAAACACACAGATCCTGAGTTGGTGTGCATTATTTTTTCCATCCATGTACTTAGCTTCACAGACAACCTAGTATATGAACCAGCCTCCCTGAAGAGGGTTTCTTTCTCTCTGGAGTTTCCTCTGCACTGATTGCGCAGTTTTTGGAAATTCTCCAATAGACCACTCTCAGATCAGAAATCAATTTGCTGCAGCTGCTGTAGTAAGTTGAAACTCTTGTAGCTGTAAGTAGGCTCATCTGTGAAAAATCTTGTTGCCTGTGGTTAAGGTTAGTCTTCTTGGAGGAAGCATTGTGGAGTTAAGGTGGAAGGCAGAAAGTTTTATGGTAGCACAGTTATTGTTCAACACACAGCACAAATCTACCGAGTATTGGGCTTATTTACTTCAAATTTGGCAGACTGCTCTTTTTAATACCTGTGTGTGTGCCTGTCCAGCCTTTAAAGCTGCTTTTCTCTAGGCACAACTGAATACTGCAAATGCACACGTAAGCATGCATGGTGAAGCAGTTTTTTTATTTGTTCAGCTATTTAGGTCTCTCTTCTAAATATCTTGGTCCTTTCTCAGAAAGGGGAGTGATAAAGATAGCAGAAATAACAGAATGGTTTTGTTATGGGAGTGGTTTGCTTTTGTTCAAAGTCTGATCCCTTTTTCCTGCACCCACTTTTTTTTTTTTTAATTTTCTGAACTGTAAGAATGATAATGTTTTGAAATGCTTGGGATACAAAATAGTCTGGAAATAGAAGCCATTAGTGAATAATGTCCTGTGTGTGTGACTAGCCCTGTTGGCGAATTGCTAAAGGAGAGACTGTGTGCCTCATAAAAACAGTTCTTAAGCTAAAATGAGCACAGGGCATTCAATCTTTCAATTTGCATTCGTTCTCTGGCTTTTTAATGAGCAATGCCATAAATATTGTCTCAGTTCATTGAGATGTGAGCTGAACCAAGTGTTAGTAAACTGACATGCGAGTAATTTGCATAGTTGAGGGCCTAAATTTTTGTTTTACTTTCATTTTTTTAATGTCTGTTTGCTAGTATTAACTGCATCAAGTTTCAGAATCATTTGTGGTGAAAAAAAAATAAAGTAAGGAATCTGGAAGCTTTATTTTGTCTGAAATGGTCTGTACTGCTCTAAAGCTCTAAAGTGCTCTATTGCACCCCATAAACACTTCTGAAATGCCTGCAATATTAAGTTAACCATAGAGCACAGTTTATAGAGACTGTTTAAAAATAAAATAATGAGAAATGGAATGGAAAACCTCCTAATTTGTTAAGATTAAGCTGAGGATAAAGAGAAAGCTATGACATTAAATCAGGCTTTGTCCCTGATTGAAATGTGACATAGAAAGTATACTTAGGACAAGAATAAATCCTGGCAAGGCATTTAGAATTCAATGAAAGGATTCAACAGTGTCTCTGGCTTTTTACATATGGGCTAAAATATAGAATATTAGAAGTAATTAAATTGGAAATATAAGTTTATGCACAGCTCAAAGCCAGAGAAAAATGGCTTCTCTAGACAAATGGTGTAGAGATATTTGCAGCCTGGAAGGCAATGTGTTAAAATGGCAAGTTGTCAAATCCTGAGGTAGTAGAAAACAAGTGAGTAAAATGGTTTATAGCAGTAATGTTGTGTGGAAAAGAATGTTGCAATACACTGTAAACAGCCAAGGAAGAGAAGAATTCACTAAGGGCCTAAATGTATATCTGACCTTGAAATCAGCTTCTTTGGGTGTTTTTTTTTTTTTTTTTGGCAAAAATAAAGGCATTTGATGGTAGGACCTGTATAGTGAAATCCATTGAATTTTACCTTAATGACTTAAGAGTGATTTAAGAGCATGTGCCTCAGTCAGATGCATTCCCCAGTGCTGTGTCCATATCCCCAAACAACAAGAGAGAATTCAGTGGCCTTGTTTCCAGAAGGCAATTTTATCATCAGAAAATCTGCTTCCATTCCAAGTCAGATCTCCTTCCATTACAGTAGATTATTGTCTGAAATCCCTGAGTTTCAACACAATAATTTTGATGATGGCTCAATCAGATGATACCAAAGTACCTGGCCTTCCTCTCTCTGCATCCTGGCATTGGGCAGCTGTCACTGACCTTTCCATTTGTTTGACACCTGTAACATTTCTTGGTCCTGAGCCGTACACCTCTTGCTCCAGGCATGCTCTTCAGTGTATTTTCAATCCTGAATTACATAGAGATCCATAAAGCTGCATTTCTCATGCAGCTGTGAGCTGGGGCTGTCGAGGGCACACAGGGGTGTGGAACCCTGCCTTGTCAGGACAGGCAGTTCTGACAAGGATCTGGACACTGAAGCAGCACAGCAGGCTGTGCTGGCTACCTGGGGAGCAGGGCAGCCTGGCAATTTAGGGCAAACCAAGCAGGCAACTTTGCTCATCTCTGCCAGCTCCCACTGAAACTTCTTGAGGGATCAGTTCACTCCAGAGAGAAGACCCTGTCTTTTAATGAAAAAATCCTCACCACTTTCTCCCCTGCAAATGTTTTAACATGTTATGACTGGGGGCTGAATGCTTACTGGAAATAAAATTTCTTTTTGCTTTTGTTTTTTTATTCAATTTTAGCTTCATTACTCAGCATGGTGAGGTGGACCATAAATGAATTATACAATGATAGCTCACCAAAATCAAAAATATACGTATTTCTGTGAATTATCACGTGTCCAGCTTAGTGTCCAAAATCAGTTACAAACCTAGTAATCAAGTAAACTGCTGCCACATGTTTATGAAGTGTTAAACTGTTACTGACGATTTCAGCAGAATCAATTGGAGAAATTGATCAATGGGATGATGAGGAAGATATCCATGCTAAAGTTCTGCAAATGAAAGTGAGCTAAATCCTGTCACTAGTAGCACAGTGGTATACTACACTTGATTGGCAAGTACTAAAGTCCAGGAGGCTTTTCCCTGCCTGCTCTCTATCAGAAGATGTGCTTCCAGCTTTACCTTTAAAACCTGATAACAATGAGGGCCACATCTTGAGGCTTCATTCCAACGAATCTGAATAATATCCTTCTCAAACAAGATGTTCAATGGCTTAGGATTTTTTCCTTTCATACATGGCATTTGGAGAGGATGTCAAGCTGCCTTGGAAGTTGTCCTTTTTAACATCAGCAGTGTTGTTAGACAAATCCTCCTTTTACAGTATAGTTATGAGAGTCTTCTCAACTTTCTT
This sequence comes from Cinnycerthia olivascens, assembly GCA_035048155.1. Classification (NCBI taxonomy): domain Eukaryota; kingdom Metazoa; phylum Chordata; class Aves; order Passeriformes; family Certhiidae; genus Cinnycerthia; species Cinnycerthia olivascens. The sequence continues at coordinate 30,931,773 of JAWWMU010000121.1, forward strand.
TTCTGACACAAAATTAGCTCCTGCTGATCCATCCTGTTTATGTCTTTATATACCTTGTATTTGGTTATCTGATGCAGCTGAAGTTTATGGAGCTAGCTACATCCACAGCTTGCTTCTAGCCAGCTTCCATTCAGCTGCATATTGATAGTTTGCAAGTTTGGCAAACACATTTAAGCTTCAAAATAAATCAGTATATTTTTGCAGCTCCCTCTGATATGTTTTTAAGCGCACCACATTTACACCAAAGACGACGCAATGTTCTCTGGAGACTGGCTTGCTTCACTGGCTTGAACTATCTCAGCCAGTGTCATATCATCTGCAGGAAAGCTGGATCAGAGTCACGCTTTGCATTAGGGCCAGGGACCTCAGAAAGTGGCCATTATACATTTAAATTAACAGACTTCAAAATGAATGAGCCAAGACTGATGAAAGCAGGTAGACTCTGAAACGTGATGCTCTCAGAGGCAAGATGCAGATGACCAGGTGCTGTCAAGCAGCAGTCCCAAGCTGCTTTAAGTGGGAAACGTAGAACTCTGGAGGAGTTGGTGGCTGTCACTGCCTAAATTATCACCATGCTGCTTCTGACAAAAAAGCAGTAGCTGGTTTTTATTTAAAAAAAAAAAAAAAATGTATTTCCTTACTCTCTGTAAAGAGATGAATAATTTTGACTCATCTTGCTCCTCATTTCTTCAATGTTAAAATTGGTAATGCTCAGACACAGAATGCGTTAGTATCTATTCCAGAAAAAGACAGTGAAGAATGTTCTCAGAAAATGTTGCTCATAAAAAAGGATTTTGTTGTATTTTAATTATGCTGGCAGAATATGCTCAAAACCTAGATATTTCCCCTTTTTGCTTTTTTTTTTTTTCCAGCAAGTGGAAGCAGATGGCTTTTACTTTTAACCTGGTTCTGACTTCTAAGTTCTCCCATTTTGGAGTTTCAAGTGAAAATAAAAGAAAGGAAAAAAAAAAGGTGAGACTGTACAAGTAGATTTTACAAGGTAAAAGACCATAACTACTATAATTGTAGGGCTGGGGTCTAGTTTACAAATGCTTCTTTTCTTCCAGAGAATATTAACACACCAAAGCATTCTATTATGAAAGACATTTCATGTTGTAACATAAATTTGCTTTCTACTTAGTGCAGCCTCTCCATCTATGGCTAGAATGTTCGGATGACAATTTAAATTGGGAAAAAAATTGAGATCTTCAGTAAACATCTATTCACCTGATGAAAATACTGGCATCAAATCAAGAAACATGTGTGATTACTGTCGTATTGTATAATGCCTTAAAAGTTATTAAATTATGTTTTAAAACTTACATTTTTCTTCAAAGCTTAATTTGATGCTTTTTTTTTTTTTTGGAAGTAGAAATAACTGAAGAACCAGGAAAAAAATTCTTATCTTTAATTTTGGAGGGTTGAGCTTTGATGCTATCTTTCCATTATTTTTATTTCAAAAGCACCAAAAAAACTCTCAACAAAATAATTTATCTATGTTATTGTGAATTCAACTATGTTTTGGTGTGAAATGCCCCTTGACAAAACTTAGTGCTAATACAAGCAACAGATACAAACCCTATGCTTTTCTCGTAAGACATCATAAAATTGCACCCCTGAAATAAAATTTTCAAAAATCCCCAAGTTTTTTGGTAGCTTTTCTTTGGGAGATTTCTGTTAAAATGCATTATTGTAGTCATTAAGTTTGTGACCTAAGTAGACAAATGGCAGACAAGCAAGACAACTTCTTAGAAAGAATTTCTTGCTGTAAGTATACAAGCAAATGCTTGCTAAGAAATCACAATTAGGACATTTTATTGCACAGGCTTAGAGAATGGTGTACACAGTCTTGACATGGCAGAAAATCCCATTGTCTGTCAGGGCAATAGAGCCTTCATAGGCAAACCTCAGCAGAAATATCTGAAAAAATATCTCAAAGTTCAGAAGAGTTTAGAACCACTATGGAGGTGTCCAGTGGAGCTAGAAGGAGAAACTGAAGTCACTTAAACAGAGAGCAGATGGAAACTCCTGATCAGAACTATGATAGAAGGCTTTTAAACTAAAGGCATCACTACAGACTCCTAGTTTTCAATGTCAGTCTCAGTAGGAGACATGAAAAATTTGAAAAGAGTTAAAGAATTGGTACTAAGAATAATAAATCAGATTTCCCTGCTCTAATTTTGAGTGTCATGCTCAGAAATCTAGAATTTTTGTGTTATTGAACCTGAGTCATCTTCAAGAAATGCTGATAAGATTCTCTAAAGCATGTTGAAGCCTCAGGACACATTTTTGCTGTCAAAAATGGAGATGGGCCAAGGACAGCCTCCTGTGCTCAGGAAAGCCCCAGGTTCAGGAGAACTTTATACTTTCAGCTCTTGTTAGGATTTTACTTAATAGGAAATTGCTGGATTTGTTTCAGGTTTTTCTCTCTAAAAGCCATAGTTAAACAAATTATGAGATTTTAAACACGGAAGTTTAAACTTTATCGAGTTTAATACTGGTCCTGTTTTTTTTTTATAGAACCTCACCAAACTCGCTATTATGAGAGGTAAGTTTTGGTTTCACAGCAGCAACCCAGTTCTCCAAGCATCCTAGACTTCACCTTTTCAATATCTAAATTCCATAAGGGTTCTCATTGTTGTCTTTCTGCCCTATTCTATACTAAATTCTTATGTCTTTGGTGCTGACTGTTTTATCAACCAGCTCAAAGACGGTCTGTCAGTTAAAATTAATGAAAAATATAAGTATTATGGCATTTTAAAGGACAGAAAGATATAATGAGTGCTCACATATCTGCCCTCTGGCCTGCTCTGCATCACTGCATTTTCTGTACCTACACAAGTTCTTTTTACCTCTGATACCGACTGTTATCCTGCATAATTTCAGTCCCTGGATACTTTATTAAATTTTCAGCCTTGTTTCAGGACTTATTTTTCACATTCTGCATACTTCTTTCTTTAATTTAAGGCACTATAAAATGTAAAATTAAGTCAGGTTGGTTCAGTTGTTGCCCTTACCAATGGGTGCACTGTAAATGCACACAATGGGAATTTCTTTCTCTTAGTGTGGGCACTGTTTCTTTGAGAAACTTCTTCTTTGCTTCCTTTAAAACCCAAGGGAATTTTGCATGGCAGTGCTCTAAACATATTCCTGCCTGGCCATTCTGTATTGTATTGTTCTGCTGAAAACTGGTGTCAGTGGTGAGCTCTCTTCTAAGAATATGACCCCATGCTAGCCTCAGCTTCATTGAAAATGAGGCATTGAAAAGGAGACTCATTTTTTGTGTAGGATTTGTCAGCTACTGTCTAAGCATAAAGCAGCATGCTGAGCTCTCTTCAGTGTGAAAACGCTTTCAAATACAACTCTGAAAACAGAAGAGATGAATCATTGAGTGTATTGAAGGTGAAGATACGACTTTTTTCCCATGTCCCTGGTTTAAAAGAGTGAAGCTAAATAAATGGAAGAGAACGGCAAATTTTAGATCTTCAATAAAATCTGTAATTTCCTGCCTGACACTGCAAGGGACAGATAAGGAATATTCTGACTCCCCTCTGCTCAGGAAATCACACTTCGGCAAAAAGCAAGAATATGAGAAACGTTGAGGTTTGAACCTTTACATCAGAATAGGGAGGTCAATCTGTAGAAAATATTCTCCAGCAAATAAATTCTGCAGCCTCATGTTGCTTGGGAAATGCTACTTTCAGGGTAGTAGCAGGGATCTTGATTTGTGCTTGACAGAGAAAAATACTTATAAGCTGTATTGACCAAATATCACTGGTTTAGCATATTAATCAACTTTTGTATCATTTTCAGAAGAGAAATTCTGCAAATGACAGGGCATTAGTTTATTGGATATGCTCTTATATTACACTAGCTACTGAATAGCTGAAATCTGTTTGAACTATTATTGAGAGAAAATTGCTGAAAAATATAAGTTCTAGTGCTAAAATTCCTGGTGGTGATTACGTCAATGAAATGAGACAGAGACAAGGATTAGCAACATACACATAGCAAGGACAAAAAAATGCCAATTCCTTGCTTCCTCATTTACAAATGGTGAAATAAAGACAAATATAGCTAATAATAGACTTGAAACACTAATTTCATATAAAAATATCTTTAGGCAATGATATCAAATATTATTTACAGTCTATGTCCCAGGAATAGGGAGGAATAGGGTTGTCTCCCCTCCTCAAATGTTTTTGTATTGTGCCGCACAGCTATGCTGTCAGGTCTATCTCCAATCTTTCAAAGTTTGGTTTAGTTGGTTGCTGGCTTCTACTTTCCTTCCCTCCTGCTTTATAAAACAGTGTAATGAGAAAAATGATGAAGGGTATGTTTTGATGGCCACAGCAGTCAGTCTTACCAGTTCAGCCAAAACAAGCAGTGCATATCCTTCTGCTAAACTCTTTGTGGTTGTTCCCTTTGGGTGGTATGATGACATCTCTCCATAGCAATCCTGCTTGGCTCAGCCATGTGGGAGGAACTATATATAATGGAAATGGTGAAATATACTTCTTGAGGAACTCCTAGGTCCTTCTTTTATTAATTAATAATCGGCAGTTTATCCTCCTTGCTGCAGGGGAATTTTGAGTCTTTGTTCACAGAGCACTCAGCAGATCTTAGCGGCCCTTTCTTCTGCACCAGCTACATATGCTGCTGCAGCTTGGCGGCACAAGGCATATAAAGTTCCTTAACATAAACAAAATGAACATTCATCAGGATCAGCCTGCTGTCATCAACCTTGCATCTTCCAGTCTGGAAGGATGGGTTTCCACATGGGACAGGAGCCTGACTAACTAGCCTACCTTTAAAATCCAAAGCCTTTTTTACTTTAGCTAGATTTTGCATAGACACAGTTCTTGGAAACAACCATAGTCAGGATAATACAAAAGAAAGTAAGACATATATGCATATTTTATCATCAGAGAAATTAATCCATATTTGTCTCATGATTATCTGAAATTTCAGAAGCTTGCCCATGGGAAAATTTCTCTTAGAAACCTGAGGCATGACACTGTAAGTCTGTAAATTTTCTGCACTCTTACCTCAAGGCCACAATCTAAATTGATAAACAGTCTTGAGTCCTGGATATTTCCCGCAATTTGTTACATGTTGATACTCATCAACATTGTAAATGCCAGTTCCCCAACAAGCACACTTTTCCTTTGCAACCACTGCATGAGATACAAGTAACTATGTAAGCAGTGGGATTTTGCAAAGCAAATTTGCCAGACTTCATGCTTGATGCCATTGCCCTGAGAATGTTTAGCTGCTAAATGCATATGAGTCACAATTTGGATGTCATAGATTCTCTCTTCACTAAAGCCACTTCAGTAAAGGTACTTTTAACTGATAAACTGTATTTAAAGCTACATATAAATGTGTTTAGACATAAGAAAAATATTAACTTTTTTATTAAAAAAAAAATTAAAATGGACATAATTTCAAGCACTTTATTTCCACAATCACAAGAAGCTTAATTCCCACATTAGTGATTTGAGGACAGTGCTTTTAAATGCAAACCTGTACTTTTACTTTGTAATCTCTTAAAACATCTCTTAAAATATAGCCATTCTAAAGCAAAATATTGTAGTGTTGTCTTTATTTTATGCACAAAGTGAACCTTTTGTATTTTTTGTTTTGAGACTTCTAGTTTAATTGTCCTAGTTCCATTAGGGTATCTTCCATACTAAAAAGAATACATTCTGCTGAATTTGGGCCACCAAGAACTGGGTAACTGAGTAGAGAAAATATACCACAAACTCCCCATTGAATAAGTGAAATGATAGAATGGAAATCAGGGATTATTCTTCAGCTGTGGGGTTCTCTTCAGCCAAATGAAGGCTTCCAACACTACTAATCAAATCTCCTATTTGTATCATAAGTAAAAAATACTAGTAAAAATTATGATGTGTGTATTTTATATGATGTATTTTTAAAACAGACCAACTGCTTTCTTGTAGAAATTTTTTGAATGGATTTTGTGGTTGATATTTCATACATATATTTTTACTCACAGAAATATCAACTAAAAGTGTTTTCTTTCAATAGCTTTATTTTTTTGAAAAAAAAAATGGAACACAGTCATAGAAAGATAAAACAAAAATCTAATTTTTTCCTTAGGAAATCCTTTATGCCTCTTGGAAGATTTGATGGTTTGTTTGTATTTGTTTGTTTGTTTACGTTTCCCCTCAAAGTTCTAGATTCTCTGAACAAAATACTTCACACAAATTAGTTATTACTTTTGACAAAGATACAATTATTTTGGAAAAACTGCTATCAAGAGATATCTACTCTTGGCACAATGTATTGCAACTACATTGGGTAGAAATGAGCAGGTAAGAGATAATATTTTCAAAACTGCGATAACATTTTCAGCAAATATATCAGAAAGCAAGTAGAGAATTTGGTTTTTTTAAAGTATTTTCCTAATAAAAGGTATAAAATAAAACAGTGTAATAATAACTTGGTCCTGAAGACATTATGTAATACTTTGAATTATAATGAAATGCTGCCAGAAACAATCTGACTGCAACCATGGTGTTGTTTCACAAGGTGGCACAACTACTCTTCATATTGTGAATGCATATTTTCCTCAACCAACATCTAAGATCGGAAGAGCGTC
>JAWWMU010000121.1:31006732-31017517 GCA_035048155.1 Cinnycerthia olivascens
TTTATGGTGACAGAACTATCATATATTAAAATTTTATTACTCTTCATTTTAGAAGAGGTACTTTACTGTTATATTCAAATATCCTTACTTGAAGAGTGATTTTTTTATTAGAGTGGATATAAAAGTGTCTGTATCAGAACAAAACATGATGTATGAACTGTGTATTGTGACTTTTATCTCCTTGAGGCATTCTGCTTGGTAAAATTTTCATTCAAATTTTATGGTATATAAAAATTTAAATTTCATTTTCTTCCTAAGACAGTGTTTTAGTTTCAAAAATAGGGGTTGAAAATGTAGTTTTTCAGGAAGAGTGTATTTTTAGTTCACAGTTTCTGGAAATGTGTATAATAAGAAAATACTGATGTTTGGAAAGTAATATACTACTGCTGCCGTGTGGTACTACACGTCTGCCCAATTCTCTTGTAGTGACAGAAAATGCCAGTTGAGCTAAGTGAGGCTTCTTAAAAAGCTGATGATAAGATTTTAGTAAGAGTACAGTTATGCAGCTAAACTCTGATAAAAGAGCTTTGAAGCCAGAGCCAATGTTGTTGCTGGCAGTTGATTAAATAGAATTTTTCACTGTACTATATTCTGGCAAATTGAGTTGGTTATTTTTTATCACTCGTCATGATTCAGATTCTAACACTATTACTAGTACTAAACCAATACTAATATCAATCAATCAGTTTCTAACACCCAACTCTGTTCTGTGCAATCTTGCAAAAACAAAACCAATAAAAACTAGCTTATATATAATTGAGTTGTTAAAGCAACAAAAAAATTTTGAATCAGATACTTGATATACTGAAGGTTATGTTCAGAGAGATTGTAGAAGAATATGCATTTTTGCCAAATAGTTTCTTTCATTGTTCTTAACTAGTAAGCTGTACCCTGAATAGATTCACAGACAATTTGCATTTCATTGCCTTCCACTGCATAGTATATTGCTTTACTTGTTGATGGTTAGTGATAGAAGTATTTCTGCTTTATATTAATATTTCAAAAGGACATACCTTTAATTTATAATTACTTTGCAGAAATAAAGTTTTCCTGGAAATAATAATTTCTCTAATAGTTGGATGACTATTAATGCTATTCAAAAACTGTTCTCTTCTGTGTCTATATTCATTTAAGGTGTTAAATACTTCTTCCACTATAGTTTCGGTGCTCTCTATACAGTGTCCAGCACTTGGGCCATTGGTTAACTATGACAGGCTGCATAAGTATTTAGGGTTTCCACTAGTCCTTGTTTCCATACAGGCAGTCTAATGCAGCACATATGCACAGAATTGATTTAAGGACAAAATATTTGGAAACAGATGAAAAATTCAAAAATGTGAATAAAATACATTGATACATCTTGCATCAGAAAGTTCCAAATTAAATTAGCAATTTTCGAAAAAAAAGGAAATGCCTTTATAATACTTTTTTTCCCCCATTATCAGTTGGTTTGTCTGTTAAATAGAAAGCAATTTATAAAGCACTCATATCTCTACTATTGCTTGGTTCAGGTCTTTTGAAGAAAAAAATACAAGCATGTTAATTTAATTGTGCACCAGAGAAAGTCTGTTGCTTGTTGTTTAGTGCTATGAAATACTTCTAAAAATTCCAATGAACTTAAAAAAAAAAAAAAAAAGAAAAATAATTTCTTCACTTTTAAAAGAATTTCAATTAATATGTTTGTATTTTTATTAATATGAATTTATCATTTCACCAGGTTAATAACTATCCAGATAAAATATTTTCCCATTCTCACTCTTATCAGACTATTTATTTTTATTACAGGCAATTTCCTTTCCATTTCTACTGTTGCTTCTGCTTGTTCTGGCAGAGGTGACACCTGAAATATTTTCTTCATTTCATTGTGTGAAATTAATTTTAAAATTTGCATTAAGATTTCTGTAACTATTTTTTAATGCAACTCATTAGTCTTGACCATCTGGCTGACAGATAGCAAGCATTAAATTTTATAATTGTGACTTGGATTTGACAGAGTTTGAAGTAAATGCAAACAAATATTTTTTCCTCTTAGTAATGCAGGCTCCTCTTCTCTTACTCATATTTCTGAAACTAAAACCCAGGTCTTCTTAGACATTTTTGACCTTTTCCAAAATGTCAGAGCTTGACTTCATCCTGTAAGTCAAAAATGTGTAAGAACAGTGGGACAGGTGATGCTGATTGTATCGAGCTGTCTTTGGAAAAATAACATGGATAAACATTATCTGTGTGCATGGCAGGTTGCTATGAGCAGAGGGGGACACCGTGGGCACCGCCTGGTGATTTTTTGTTTCTTTCTTGTCTTGATACAAATGTAATTTCTGAGTGCTGAGGCTGTAAACAGCACACTGTCGCTGGAACCGTTTAAGCAGTTTAACCCTCCTGTACACACCACACCTCCTTGCTGTGGCAGGGCAAAGCCCTAACAAAGTGAGTAAAAGGAGAAATGAGCAACCAGTAGATGTCCAGACTGGGCTGGGCACTGTTTTTCTGCCTCAGTTGCCTTGCAGAACAGCTCAGGATATCAGCAGCTCACTACTTCTGGATTTTCTTGAAATCTTAAAGGAATATAACTCATTTTGGAGAAAGAAAAAACCTGAGTAATTGATGTTAATGCTTATTCCCCAGCAAAAAATTCATTTTTGCAGTGATATAAGGAAAATAAATGGCTAGCAAATAATGTATAATAAAATAATTTATTACTCTTAGCTTTTTTGAAGTACAGATTCATTTATATGTTTGAGCCTCATACACAAAATAGCATTAAGAAGGTAAATTATTTGTCCCATAAGCCAAATGAGAAACAAATAAGTTCTCTATATTAAATAATTTCAAGGTGCCCTTGAAAATGCCCAAGGTGCCACTGTGCATTCAGGTATATTGTTTCACAATGTTAGCAATGTCTGGAGTATGTGCTCTTTAAGGGATAAGCTTTGTGGTTTTAAACTGGTTTTTTTTTCAGCAGTTTTAATTACAGGTATTTTAATATTAATAACAGTTATTTTTATTCAAACTGCTTTTTGTCAATTTAATCTAGTCTGGTCGGTCACCTCTTTTCTCTCAGGATAACAGAAAATCTGCACTTGTTTTATTTCTCTAAGTACTGATGGTAATTTCCAGTCACTATGTTGAGACCTCCTACCAAAATTTAATTTAATCATGATTTATTCTACAGAACCTTTAAGACCTCAGTTAAAAAATTCAAATGGAGGATTTTTTTACAAATAGTATTTGTAGCAATAGATTTTAAGAGACAGTTAGCAGACATTTCTGGTTTAATGCTGAAATAAAGAATCAAATTTTGTGTTTTCTTATGGCCAATGACAATCAATCCTGCCAGAAAGGTATTATAATAATGAAGAGATTCACTGGAAAATCAAGTATAGCAATACAGTAAAAGTGTCTCCACACTCAATAACTTTACATTTTAATCTGTCTCTCTTCACAGCTTTGATTTTGGAGATCAGCTAGCTCATGCAGCTTTGGCAGATTCCTCCTTTTATTTTCAGGCTCAGAAACACTGACTTTTTTTTCCAATTTGATAAGTATTTGTATTTTTCATGCTCTTCAATGACAGTTGCTGGATTATCTTTTTCTGTGATAGTCTAAATTAGTTGGAAGCAAGCTTGGGAAGATGTATGTAATTTTTATCTTATAATTGCTTATAAGAATGAAAAAATGCAAGATTAGATAGTGTTATGTTTTTTACATACACTTCTTTTATTTGCTTTTTTCTTGCTCTTGAGGAATCCCTCTAAACACTTACCAATAGGGGTGTGTTTTTTAAAGACTACAATAGTTGTGAAAAAGAAATTGTGACTTCAAGTGTGTTTGGACAGTGCCCAGTTCTCTGGCATTCTAAACTTGAAGATCTCTAGATGTTACCAAAATTACACAGTCAGAGGTCTAGTTTTATTAGAGGATAGTTTCAGAGGGGCTGCTTTGCAGAACTGCTGGCTGCCAGTGGCTGCAGAGCAGCATCTGTTAGCCTGCATACATTTTGAAAAGTGCAGTCTTCTGAAGGGGTAAGAAAATCCAAGGAACAGATATTTTATAACCTTATTTTGGAAATTCTGATTGGCTGCAAAATTAGCAAAACTCTTGTGTCTTAACTGTCAAGAGCCAGGCCAGGAAATACAGCTTTCATCTGTATTGTTTGTTGTGGGATTGATCAAAGTAAGATGTTTTGGTATGAGGAGAATTATTAGAGTCAGATGTTTAAGAAGCCAAGGGGCATTTTAAAGTTCAAGAAGAGCAGTCTGTCAGGCAATGGCAGAATCCACATTTAGATGTGACACTAAGTCAGAATAATAAGGTTGCAGAAACTAACAGCCAAACCTGAAAGTTTTGATTATGCCATATTGTATTGTTCGTGTTCACTCAACAGACTACCAGTTTCAGCATAAAATATTTTCAACTATAACTTTTTTGCGTGACTACCAATGTGCATTATATTGACCTCAGTCCTTCATATTGTCAGCAGGTAAAGAGTTTACAGTCCTTTAATCTCTCTGAATTTATTCTCCAGATGTTAGTATTTGTTTCCTCCTTCCTTTTAAGAATGTTGTTAATTAACATTTTAAAATCTTTATTTTCTGATTTGTCATAGAAGTTTTAGTTTTATTTTTAGCACTAAGCTGATTCACTAAACAATTTGTAAGGACTGTATATACATACTGTGCATATATGTATCTGTATATAAGTGTACTAGTTTGCGAGCTTCTACAATGAAATTGGTTACTGGTGTACCACACAGCAATTTAGTACAGAAAATGGAAAAGCAACTTTACAGTTAAAAGGGAAAGGCTGTTTTATGCTACAGCATGGGTTGACTTAGCTTGGAGTTGGGATTGGGGTACTGATTTAGCTATATTTAAAAGGAAGAAGGCATTAAAGGAATGAATCTGCCTTTTAATTAAATCTGCTGTGTAGCTGGATTAGATGCACTGTAAATGCACAGATACCAATGTAGAAATTGAATGTTGGAATTCAATCTGAACATAATCTCGAATGATGTTTACTGCTGGTACAGCTTAGCCAGGCTTTAGTGGCATACTTGATCCTTAATTCCTGACTTTGACAACTGTTTCTAGAAGAGATATAATTTTTTAACATTTTCTTCCTGCAGCCAGTTTTTGCCACATGAGCATTGACTGAATGGGACTAGGGTATGAGAAGAAATTGTTACACTGTGGATACATCTAAGTACTTATCATCTCAGTAAAAATGCTTTGAAGTTTCTATTGGAAAATAAGATTTTCAATATTCAGATTCAGGTTCAAGGCTAATAAGAAGGAGAAGAGTAGTAAGAGAAGTAGCAAAGTGGGCTTCCCTAAAGAACAATTACAAATACTGTATGTGTATCTCTGTGTATGTATGTATACATATTAATAATTAAAATTAACAATTTTTTATACCATGTCCAGAACAAATCATGCATCTTAAAACTGACTCTTTGATTCCTTGTTGCATACTTGCTTCAATAAATCAAATATGCAATTATTACCTTTTAATATCATTTCTACATGAAGATACGATGCATAGATATGATATATTTAGCACTGAAATGACAAGCATTTGGAAAGAGCACAAGGAGCAACTCATTAGGGATGCAAGAGCCTGTGTTCAATGAAGCTAAATCTCAGGCTTCACCATTTCTGAAAGGAAAAACTGAAGCAGTTACTTCTCTGTTAAACTTGTACCCAACAAGTATGTCAGTGGTAAAGGACCATTAGCACAGAGAATTCAGCTGTTAGGTTGTTGTCTGTAGGGGTAGGTGGAGGATTCTTGCAGGCATCTTTGTTACACAGCCCCAATGCAGAGGTGACTGTGAGACTGACATTGTAAGTCAGGTGAACAGGATAGTGAGCAATTTCAAAGAAGCTCAAAGGTTCAAGGAAGACAATAGTAGCATTATTTTTCATGGTTTCTGTAGAGCCATTTTGTAGAAATTCAAAATATAGAAACTTTCATTAAATTAGATTGGTATTTACAGAACTGCGTGGAAACCCTGCAGTTTCCTATTTCATTAAATATGAATATTCTGTAGGGAAAAGTATAAAATCTAGGGTGAAGTTGACTGCATCTCAGAAAAAAACCTGCCAGAATCTTGCCTTTGAAGGCGAGTGCACAGAGCTGTGAGAGTGTCAAATCAGCACTGTTTATATGTTAACTTGTGATAAAAGTACCTGGCAATCTGTTAGAAGATGCTAAAGTGTTTTCTGCTTTTCTGGCCTTCTGAAGAATTGTGACTGGTCTCTGCTATTTTTCCAGAAAAATAAGTGCCTGTCTGTGCCCTTCACTGTGGTTAATGCTTTGTAAGTTGCTCCCCATTAGATGTAGGTGTATGTCGGTGCTGCTGGCACCCCAGCAGTTAAGAGGGAGTTGCAGAAACTCTGCCACAAGAACTGAGGCTTCTAGCCCTGGCAGCAGAATACTGTGCCTCTAGCTTCAAGTAATGGCACTGAAGTAAACCGAAACCCACCTACTTCAGATAAGTTGTAGTCTCTTCTGTCACAGCTGAATTCCACATTTTTTTATTAAATAGGACCCATGTCAGTGATCATGCTGTGTAAGCCCCTTTGATGCTTTAGTTTCGGCTGTGTGCATTGTTCCAGAGATGACCAAAAAACCTGTCTGCTATCCTAGGCATCATGTTGAAATAGCTGTCATGGGTGTGTTGCTGATCTGCAGGTCACCCTTGAAATACTGAAATGTGGAGTGTCTGTGTTCCCAATAGAGTTACTAAGGAATTTCAGAGAGAAGCGATGAAAAATTCCTGCGTATTTTCTGCATGGAGAAGTGTGAAATGATAAAGTGTGTCTGTGTTTCAAGTCTGAAGAAACCAGTCTTAAAATCTAGTCAAATCTTGGTCAAGGATCAATTCCAAACTCAGTGTTAAGCCCATACTTTGTGACTGAGCTAAACTGAAATTTTGATTTTAGTTCGTTATTTTTTCTGAATCACTTTTTATGAGTGGACTTCATGAGATTGCAGGGCTCTAACATCTGAATTACATTTATTTTTATCTTTGCAATAGCCTGCATATTTTCAGCAGAGGTGAAGATATTTGTTGACATATCAGGAGGATTAGAATTCATTTCATTTTAACTGTCAAGCATTTGAAATTTGATTTTGTTCTGCAAATACAGGTAAAATACCTTAACATCAAAAGAATGTTTCAGTAAAAATTGTTTAGAGGTTTGACTATATCTGTATTGCATCAAGTAAGTAGTGACTATTTTACTGCCCAGTACCTGGCATTTTTTTCCACTGTTACTGTCTGTGGGTGAAGGTTTGATTGAACTTCTTTTTGGAGTTTCTCTACCTATGGCTATGTACACAAAAGAGTAGAAGAGAGGGAATATAATATCTCTGTTAACTGTGACTGTTAATTTGAGCTAGTCAATATATGCGTTCATGGTATTAATTCTGCTTTTAGATTCTTTACATAGTTATTTTTGCAATTGCATTATTATAGTAACATTATGGTTTAAATTTATTAATATATACATAAAAGCCTCCTCCACTTCTACTTGATCTCCTTCTGCCACATTGTCTGCAATGTTTCTTATAGCATCAAGAAACTTATTTGGGATTTTCAAAGTTGGCTCTGTTTTGTTAAATAGTATTATCACATGCCATAGTGTTCCATATATGCTGGAAAACCAAACCGTAAGAGAGAAAATTAATTTATGTAGCAACTCAGATGGTATTCAAGACATTAGAAGTTGTCTCTCATGTAATTCAGTTTACCTAATCTAGATGTTTAAAATCAAGTGTCTTTTTTACTGTACCCTGGTTCAACAGCAAGTATATATATTGGTCTCAGAGTAAGGGAAGCCTCTTATGTTGGAGTGGCCAGAGGAGGAGTAACTTCCTCACCGGCTCATGGAAGGGGTATTGGACATGGATGGGAAGGCTAAAACAGTCTGGGCTCAAGTCAGCCTAAAATGCAATGTCACTGCAACCTGCAGATTATTTCTAGTGGGTAATGCATTTACATAGACTCCTTGACTGTTTCACTCTTGAGAGTCTGCACTTTTCAGTATGTAGTTATCTTATGGACTTATCACTGTAGCTAAATTAGCTGTGGATGGGTCAAAATGCTTAGGGGAGTTTGTTGGTTTTGCTTGGATTTGATACAGATGATATAGGTTTTATTGTTCAGTTAGACCTTAGTAAAGACCATTTATTCAGGTCATGTCCTGCTGATTCAGCCAGACTGTGATTCATTGGGTGTTATATGCTTTGAAATCCAAATTTAAATTTCCATGTTAAACATGTTTGTCCTAATCTATACTGATTAGTTGAATTTTTAGCATTCTTTAACAGATCTTCACGGACTGTCAGATCTTTGAATATTTTAAATGCAGTTTCCTATTCATGAAACAAGGATTATTTTTACCCTTTTCACTGTTTTCAGTTGGAAGGGACTGTAACCTTTGTGTGAACCTATGGTAACTTAGGCACTGTAATGCCTATTCACGTACTGAATCATAAAATTATCACAGCATCTTTCTCAAACTTCTGCATGTGTCTCTTACAAAAAACAAAGCATTGGCCTTTTATTTGAATTTAATCAAGAATCTTGTAGGATATTTTAAAAAGAATGAAAGTAAATCAATGGAAGTTCCAAGCAGAGTCAATTTAAAATGAAAGAATTAAAGGATTCAGGGGTTTGCTAAATGTTCATGTTTCTCTAGTCATCTACAAAATCCTTTGCATAAAATGAAACTAGGAATGCTACCTTGCATGAAGCCTTGGCTAGTAATTGTAGAATTATAAATGGTCGGGTTGATATTCTTTTCTTTTTTTCAAGCTTCTACAATTCTGAAAGGCACAGACTGAAATGAGAATAAATGAAAAGCATGCACTTCTTCCCATTTTATTTCTGTCTTCTCAGTCTGCATCTCAGTTAGATCAGAGATTCCTGCTCCACTCAGTTAAAATGCTGCTCTCTCAAAAGAATTTTGATGATGTGTAAGTAACAAGGTTTTTTCATGGCAAGCTGAAAAGAGTTTTACTTTAAATATGGCTGAACTGCATATAGAATGTCTACTATGTTGCATCATAATTTCATTCTCTATTAAAATGTTTGGTGAGTTCCATATGAATGTGCTTGCTATGCTAAAATTGTGTTTTGGTATTTACAATTGCAGAACTGTGTAAAACTTCTTAAATACTCCACGAATAGGAGCATGTTTCTGCATGCTGTTACAGAACAGATTAAAAAATAATTGTGAATTTGTGTTTTCTCAAGCCCAATTGCATTTGTTGTCAGGTTATTGCAAGTCTTTGCAATAAATGTAAGATATTTCATGATAATTGCTTTTGCAATTTCCCTTCAATTGGATGGAGTCTTGTTTTTTAAATTCATGTGCCAAAAAGTAGTCTCACAGAGTTGTGTTCAGTTTGATTTATAAGAATCAGCTATGACAAGATGCTTTCCTGATACAATTTCACAGTTTTAAGAAAGTGTAACAGAAACTAAAAAGATACTTGCTACACTACAAGTAATGTACTTAATGCATTTAATGAAACTTGTGCAGTATTTCAACTACTATATGATATTTATTTCTTTTGAGGAAATATTTGTCTTTTTCAGTAGTTTTCTTTAACAACATTCAGTGGTAGATCAAAACTAATTAATTTGTTTTCCTGTGTTTCTCCCCATGGTGCCTAGATCATAGTGAAGTTTCCTCTGCATTTTTTTTTTTTTTTTGATTGTTTGGGGTTTTTTTGTATATTGCATATTGTCCATAGAAAATTCTAGATGAATAAGAAATGTTCGTAGAATAAGAAAGTATGCAACATGACAATGAATTTTTGAGTGTTTCTAACCTTTGTAAAATCAGTCATACCATCTAAATATATAGCTAAATAATAATTCTGTGTACTACCTGGAAAAAGAGAAAGGGAAGATGAGTCTGGATACTCTAGGAAATATACAGACAAACAGTATTCCAGTTAAGAATATGTGCAGTTTGAAGCTTATCAGTTGTAGATAACAGAGTTCAACATCCTAGAGGCAAATGTGTTCTGGAACTGACAATTTGAATAATTATCTTCACATCTTCACATCATGATTAACGCTTCACATTATTTTAATGTAGAATGTAGTTTGTTGGTTTGGTTTAATTTGTTTGTTGTTGTTTTTTAAATTTAATCAGAGAACATGCCTAACATTTTTATCTAGAATTGTAGGAGTGGAATTCTGGTCAAGCTGTGGAGCTGGGAGCAAAACTTAGCTTCTTCCAAGACAAAATTTAATTGTAAATGCCAAAGACATGCACTCATCAGGCTTTTAAAATACTCTTGGGCATGACCATGTTAACAGTGCTGGCAGGTCTGGACATTTTAATTATTTAAAGGCTTTGATTTTTTTTAGAAAGACAGAAGGAAATACTATGGAGGGTTAACATTTTGAATGTATTTTGGTGTCAACTGCTATTGTGTATCAAATAATAATCACTGATTTAAAATACAATACAGATTGCAGTATTTTCTGGGTTTTTGTCTTTTTTTTTTCTTTAGTTAGTTAGTGTATGTAAATTTTTTCTTCATCAGAACATACCAAATAATTTAATGATTTTCCCCTAAAACTAACCATTGTCACATATTTGTGAAGTACCATCCCTGTGGTCAGACTAATGAAGAAGAGGAAATGCGCTTTGACAAGACTTACAGCAAAACTGGTCTTACCATATTACTCCATTTCACACCTCTTCTTGGGTGATAATCAGCCTAAACATCAAACATCAATGAATTAAGCTAAAAGTTCTCATT
>JAWWMU010000121.1:31020671-31033672 GCA_035048155.1 Cinnycerthia olivascens
CACTGTCATAAACTGAGAATTAGTTCTTCATTGAGGAAGATCTGGTCAGTCTCAGCAATATCCCATTTTTATTAACTATTTGCCATAACAGCATGGCATTTATAAGAAGTACAGAAATATTTTTGCTTTTTATGTTATTCCTCTTCTGCTTTGTTGAGTATAGGATATACTGCTTTTTTCTCCAAAAAGCAAGAACTCTGGAGCAAGTTTTGAATGTGGATTGTAAAACTGCAGTTTTGAAAAAGTAGATCTCAAAAGACAGTATTTTCTGTTGTCTTCCTCTGTACTTCTGTAAAGAATAGCCAGATCCTTCTCAAGAACATTTTATTTCTGCATTTTTAGTCTTATCAATAGCCTAATTCATTAAAAATGCATGCCTGCTTCAGCATAGAGGCTGTACATACTCCAACAGACAGTACTCTGATGAGATGGTTCACTTTAGGAAATGACTTTACAAACTGAGTTCTTTTCATAAATGTTTTCATAGTTGCCATAAGATAAAAAAGTTGATATAATCGTAAGAAATGCAATTAGAAGAAGGCTGTGTATATTTAACAGTGGTATTATAAAGGCTTCAGCACAGAAATTATATAACAAAACATCCTTTTAAATTTAAAAATAGTAAAGCTTTTAAAGAAACAACAAAAATAAATTGCAACCAGTGTCTTCACAAACTGCTTGATTTTTACTGTCTGTATGTATGATATCCTTGTATCCAAATATGATATCCTTGCTGTTCTAGACTTGTTAAGTAACACAATTGACAAAAAGTCTGACACAAATCACTTTCTTACCGTTTCAACTCTAACAGCTGGTTTATCTTCTTGATGTGTAAACTGCACATTTGGAACATAAAGAGCAAAAGCTTAGTAGATTGACCTCTCTGGGTGAATGAAGAGGATGATTAATCTTAGAATATTTTTAGAACTTCCGAGCATAATTAATTTCTATTTTGGATATATAGTTCATCACTGTGGCCCTGGTAATCTTGTAGCATTAAATTAAGGTTATATTTTTATAGTCTGTTGAGAAGAGTTGCTGAATCAAATGCCTTTCCCATGAGACCAAATAGGGAAATTTGGAAATTTTTTTTAATTAGAACTTCTTTCTCAAAGACTGAAGTAGTAGTCAACTACAGATAAAATAAAAATCTGTGTTTAATGGGTTTAATTTTTTCTTCTTTTTTTTTTTTTATTAAAAAACATTAAGAAGTAGCACCTTTTGTCAACTAAAACCTGTCATGTTTTCCCTCTATCTTTATTGGAGTATTGTTGATAATGATAAGCTGTTGTAAAGGTGGTATTCCTTGTTTTTCAAGCATTATGAGTAGTTTTGAGCTGATTTCACAGTAGCGAGAAAAAAGAGAGTGTAAAAGGTGAGGGTCAGACACATGGCAGCTTTGTTACTTATTTTTCTTCTGTACTGTTAGGGTGAAAGAGACAGTAACAACATCAAAGCTGCAATTGTTTAAGTTTGTTTACTTATGATTCAAATTGAAAATTACCAGGTCAACTCTTAAGAAAAAAATCTTGCATTCATGCCTTTTTTTTCTCTCACATTGTATGTAGTGAAAGTTAGTGGAAAAATATTTTTTTTAATTCCAAAATGGGATAAATCTTACACCTGTTTTCTCTGGTGGTATATGTAAAAAGGGTTATTTATATTTGTCAATCACAAAGCCATTCATTCGTCATTTTTTCATCAACCATTTTGTCTTTAGACTTATAGCATGATGTACATTGCCTAAACTTTACATCCTAGCCATGCCACATAACCACACATGGGATAATATTGCTTCAGATATCAAATTTAGGTATCTTTGCATATAGCCTTCACATAAGAACTTTTTCTTTCTTAGTTACTTGCCTTTTTTTTGTTACAGAATTCACTTGCATAAGATATGATTGTTTAAAAAGAGATGAGTAAAGAATATCTCATTTACATAGCTGCTTAATAAGGGATGCTAATATTATTGATGTTTTTATAACTTTCATTGTATTGTTGCTCCATGGAATGACTGACTAAATTTTAACTTCTGGAAATGAATGTTGTAAACTTAGATATTGAGTAACTTAAAATTCTTTGCCAAAATTGTTGTGGTAATATTAGATCATCCCTATTTCTCATGTATTTGGCAAAATCTTAACTTGATGATAAGGTAAGTTCAATGTTAAAGAAAAAACCTAGGGAAGGAACCTAGGGAAGCAGGTTTAAAAGGTAACTTCTGATAGATTTTTATCTGCTACTTGAAGATGTTTTATATTAGCAGGGAACTTTTTTTGTGGTCTCCTCTCCATCTTCCTGCTCACCAACCTTAAAGGCAATAAAATATTTGTGTTATAACAGCAGTTCTCGGTAGTGAAGATGTGCAGAATGCTTGTATTGCTGTTAATCCTTGAATACATGAGTGTCACTATGAACAACCATATCTTTTATCAAAAAACATGTAGGCTAAGGAGAGACAAGGTATGGCTTAAAATTTCTAAAGGCGAAACAGTGACCGAAAGACACATCTGGGAGGAGAAAGAATAAGATTCCTCCAAAGCCAACAGCAGATTAGAGCAGAAACTTCAGAGCCATAAAGGTTTCAATGGTCATCATGGAGCTACTGTCCTACAGCCCTGGAAAGTCTTTGATGAGTAGAAACTGTGAGAAACGTGTGTGGAGTGTTAGAGGAGAAACTTTTAGACAGTCTTTTTTCAGAGATTGTGAAAGTCTTAACAAAGATAAAGGGCCGTTTTTGCAATTTATGTATTATTTCAATTTTTATGGATTAGCTATTTCTACAGAAATAGAGTTTAGATAATTGTCTGCTTTATGATATATACAGATTTTTCTGTATAGACAAAGCACTCCAGCAGTTGTCACATTTTAGGCAGCAAATGTAGCCCTTCATGTCTATTCTCTCTGCAACTTTGAATGATAACTTTCTTGTGGGACGACACTAGGAGCTTCTTGTTTTTAAGACTGTGATAAAAGTAAGCTGCCATCAGACAGAGAATACATTGTATATTGCTGAGCAGAAGTTTTTTGAAGATTACTGGTAAATAGTATTAACCCATAGCACTTAATACAGTACAAATTATCCTTAATAAATTCCCATTTTAGAAGAGTACACACTCTAAAGAACATAATTTTTCTAGTAGGTTTTTAAAATGAAAACTGTGAATTCTGTTAAGAAGAATTCTTACATTCTTGCTTTGTAGTGGTGAGAAGTAATGAATAGCGGTAACTGCTACAAAAAATAAACTGCACCTTAGTTTTGGAAAACTAGTGTGAGAGCTTCCTGCATGTCTGTTCCAAAGCAGTGTTATTCAGTACAGTGTCATGTTTTCCGCATTTTTAGGTTGGTGGCAGTCCAGTGTACCTCCGTACTCAAGAGCTGAGTTGGGTTGTTGGGCTGTTAGGCTGTTCTGTAGCCCAGAGTCCGTTGCTGGCTCCTCCCATCAATAAATGCCAGTTTATCCCATTCTACTGACAATGTTAGTTCAGTGAGAGAACTTAGACACTGAATTAGGCAGCTGACTTGAAAGTTAAGTATTTTGGTCACTGTTAAAGCTTTAAAACAGATGGCTTTGGCTTTTTGATTAAATAGGTTTTTAAGGGGAAATTGTCACTTTTACAAATCAAAAAAGGATAATGTCGCCTACCTAGCTCTGCTTAAAATTGGACATATATTTTTATTATTGGCCCTGAAAGCTCATCCTCTAAGCCCTTAAACTGAAGTGCATTTGTATCTTGTCAGAATCTGCGGTGTGGTAAAAAAAAGATTTTAAAAGAATCATTCCTTAAAATCAGATGCAAGGTTGGTACTGCATCATTTGTTACTTTAAGAATATATGTGTAGTGATTCAGACTTCATGGCAGAGAAATACATGGAATACTGACCATTCCCAGTCTTGCTGCATAAAATAAAATTTTTTCCACTGTGCAAGTCTGTCAATTTTTGATCTGAAGACAACTTATAGGAGGAAAGCAGAGAAACATGATTCTTCCTATTATTTTGTGTTACGTATGTCAAATAAAAATTTATCTGTAGGATGCCCATTATTTTGTCTCATTTTGTATGGTTTTTAATTGATTTTCTTTAAAACTGTTGGAGTGAGATAGTTTCTTCAGTATACTGGCTGATCATAAAAATGCTTAATGTTTAGAGTGTTCAGCATTAGAAGTACCTTGTGGAAGAAGTATGGTACTGCTCTTTTTTTTAGTGCTAGTACTGGTTAGAAAATCTGAAATGTTAATTTAAAAATAATGTAATTGTCTTCATGTCTAGGTAGATGATTGTAGTACGGAAAGCTCATTTGGTTTTCATTTATGAGAAATACCAGCTCTGTCTTTATTTGCCACTGTTTCCAGGAGGGTTCTAAAAGTGTTAAAATTTGATATCAAAAGGTTCTTAAACTTGCCAATACAAGGCAGAAGAAAAACTTTTTTAAAAAGGGATTGTATTGCTCCTCTAACCTTACTGCTTTTTAAAATTGGCAATTTTACTTGAGTGTACTTTAACGTGAAGTATTTTGAATAGTAGAAATGTACCTGTTAGTTTCCTCAATGTCAAGTGCTTGACATTTAGTGTCATTCAGACATTAGTACAATATTTAGTGTACCTTTGGTAGCTGAGTTTCAGAGACATTTGTTAAAGATTTTTTTTAAAAGAACTGTGTTCTTTTAAATGGCTTTTATATTCCAGATCAATCTATGTAAACACGCCTAACAGAAGAAAGTCCTTCTGCATATTTCAGAGCACTGTACCACATCTCAACTAGCCCTTCTCTACTACATCTTTAAAGAAAACAGTCAGGAGGAGATTGTGTTTCTTACTTGTCAGGATTTTTCATCTACAAGCAATGTAAATGTATAATATTTTAGAAAGTAGAATTGTTAAATGCAATTTGCTATGGTAATACTGTATTTGTGTGGATAGTACAGCCTGATTTGTTCTCAAATTCATCCATTTGTATGCTTTCAGCATTACTGTAGAGGCCTCTGTTGTGCAGACTATAATTGTGCCAGATTAAAAAGCTGTAGGAATTTTGACAGTGAGAGCTGGGTAGAATAAAAACAACAGAATTGAGTAGAGGAGTCCAATCAAGTTCTCTGAAATGATGTAATGTGCTTTGAACTGTTACTGGAAATTTTCAAAATCTTTAAAACTCGTTAGTATTCCTACTGCATCTTTGCTAACCTGTGGTTATAATATGCATCCTACTTAAAGCTGTGAGGTGCAGAAATCAATTTTAAGTAAATAAAGCAGAGAAAATACTGATCTTACATTTTGAGCTGAAGAGTTTTTCTGGCTTACCTTTAAAGGGACACTGAAATTTAAAATACAATTTGTGCTTGATATTTATGACAGACAGGGGGTTTGGCAAATCCTGGTTTTTGAGTGTTCTGTTGTATCTGATGTTTAGGAAACATTACTTAGATCACAGAACATTATTTGCATCATGAGTCATGCTTCTGAAATCAGCCTTGTAGGTATTTCCATGTGCAGCCTCCTGGCATCTTAAGTTTAATTAGAGAGCTTGCTTCAGCATGAAGAATAAATATAAATACATTGATAATTTTTAGTGCTATTATCTAAAAACCTGGGATTGTTTACCACTAAATAGTACAGTGAGAATGAAAAACCATTTAGCTAGACAGCTCTATATTTACACACATTATGAATCTTTCTTAATTCTTCCAGTACAGTGTAAAAATCAGATGGAAAAGTGGAGATAGAGGTGCAGATAAAAATAGCTTTGTTTGTGAAAACACTAAAGACATCAAATGTACGATACTTAGTGTTACTTTCATGAATTCAGCAGGAGACCATTCAACAGATTTTTTTTTTATTTAATGCTACCTGCTAAAATTCCTTGTATCATCTGTTAAAATACATGACTATGGAAACCTCATGTGAAACAGCTTATCTTCTTTTCCTCCTTCAGGGAGAATCTATGGTTAAATTTGCTTAAATGATTTCCTTCTTTTATCAGTTGGTCTGCAGGAATAATGAAAGAACTTTATTTCCAACATGCTGTACTAAAACATCATAAGTTCTTACTTTATAGAATAACTCTTCTTCTGTCTTCACAAGAAGACATAATTTAATTGCTCAATCATTTGCTAGTTTTATCCTGAACAATTTTATTTAAATTTCAGATTGGAAAAAGTGAATATGGATACCTCTACAAACTAGAAGTCTATGAGGTTGAATAACACTTCCTGTTTTTCCTACTCTAAAGGCTTTTAGCAATGTAGAGTTAAGCTTGCCATCCACGGAGTGGATCACGTAAATCTGATGATAAGGATACTGCTAGTTCTTAAATTGTGATGTTAACCTGATGTTTAATTTTAAAAATATTTGTTTCTTTGGAATACTATGTTCTTTCAAGTAAGTCTTCTCTCTAACATAATTTTTAATTGTTAACAAATTTTAAAAAAAACCTTTAATATATTTTAAAATTTATTGAAATATATGCCTGAGAAAGCCTGCTGTTTTGCATGAATTCTAACTGCCTTAAAATAAACTCCCTAGAAAATCTACCTTAGCTGTCAATTGCATATCCACTGCGTAGCCTAGTGATATTTGTAGTTGCAAATGTATCCTTAGCAAATGTGAAAGGAATCTCAGTTCTATTGTCCTTCCAGTTATTAGAATATGATTTTCCACTTCCCTCCATTTCAAATAAGTTATTTGCAACCTGCCAATATTATCACTTTAGGAAAAAGTATTCTTATGATGCTGCTACAATGCCCTAAGAATTGACAGAAAAACATCAAGAGAGTTGTAGATGCTATTGATGCTATAGATCAAATTTTGGCCTTATCTTATACCATTCAATATTGTTGTAACTCCTTTAAATTAATGCCTTATCCTGTGTCAAGAAAACAGAGAAAGAAACATTTTCACTAGGTGAAGATGCAAAAGATTTGTTGTGCTGGCTTCAACATTAGTCAATAGGAGTCAAGTGGAATCTTTGTTAGTGGAAACTAATTTTTCTTTGAAATATATACAATAGGAAGAGAAGGCATTAATCACTAATTATCATATAAAAACATTCCAGTGTCATCTGAAATTATCATATTAACTTTAGATCATATTAACCAGTAGTACAGAGATACTATACAAATAGGCTTACAACTAGAAAGAGTGCAGTTTTGTTGCTGAAAGTGATGACTTGTTTTTACTTAAAACCTATATTTAATAGAATTTTTCATTCTTGTGAAAATAATGCAGAATGAGCAGGAAAATAACAAATGCAACTAGATTTATCTTCACAGAGTTGAATGTTCTATGGTTGTAAGTGGCACATACACGTATATTTGTGCATATTTTGTTTTTATCTGCCAATAATAAAGGAAATACGAAGCAGATAACTACTGTGAGCTCCAGTTAGTAAAGATTTAGTAGAACTTACTGAAAGAGCAGTCTCCCCATTTTTCTAAATTGTTAAATGTAAGTGAAGATGATCGTGTTGGGATGATCGTCTCCAACACATACTGTAAATCAGAAAACTATTTTAAATTTTTCATTGCTTGATGGTTGATTTTATTCTCACTGTTGAAGCAAGGAAAAAACTATGGTTTTAAAGGCAAGGCCAAATCTTCTGATACTATTTGTTGGTGATAGAGTGAAGTATACTCATGTCTAAAAATGTATCAATGTGAAAATTTAATTTAATTTGATCAACTCCACCTGTGGATGTCATGCAATTTCGAAGTACTTTTTTCACCTGGATACAGGAAATGTATATTACTTTGGAATGCTTAGATGGAACAAAGAATAGCACATAATGAATGACTGCTGTGGTTTAACCCCAGCCACTGAAAACATCAGAGTTTGCAATATGAAACTTAATGTTAATTTCCGTGCCATAGTTCTTTTCTTATAAAAGAGACAGTTATCAACATGTTCTCATAACACATTCTAAAAAATTGTGAATTTTCCATTGTACTTGCTGGCAATAATGTGGTATAATTTAATAAATATGGTGTTTTGTCCTGGTTTTGCATTTATTTTTTGGTATGGAAGGAAAGAACCCAGTTATGGAAGTAATTCCCTGCAAGAACCTTGTCAGCTTTCTGTAGGTGTGATTAAAAAAACAATCAGTGGCTGATTTTGAATATTGACACATTTTTAAATCAATGAAAAAGTTAGATACGCCTTTGTGAACGTGCATTTTAAGATGAAAACCCTGGGAATCGCTCTCTTTCTTTTGCAGTCTGAGTGGAGTTAACAGGCCAGCCTGGGCCCTCTGCGCAGCACGGGCGGGCCCTGCCTCTGCTGCAGTGCTGGCCAGGCCAAGCTTCTCCCCAGTATGGCCGGGCCGGAGAGGGGAGGCGGTGGGGCCGGCCGAGGCTGGGCTGGGCCAGGTCCTGGAGGCTGCCAGGAAGGAGGGGAGCCCTCGCTTTCCCCTCACCTCCCAGCGCGGCGGCTGAAGAAATCTCCCAGTGCGGCTGCACCAAGTTGCCGAGAGGCTGTCCCAGAGCTGTGGGAGATCACAGAATCTCAGGGTTGGAAGAGACCTCCAAGATCATTGAGTCCAACCCATGCCCTAACACCTCAACTAGACCATGGCACCAAGTGCCACATCCAGTCTTTTTTAAAATACACCCAGGGATGGTGACTCCACCACTTCCCCAGGCAAAAAGCATTCCAGTACTTTATTAGTCTTTCTGTGAAAAACATCTTCCTAATATCCAGTCTATATTTGCCTTGGCACAGTTTGAGATCATTCAGCTGAGACCAAAGGGTGGCTCTGCAGGCCCTGGGTGAAGATACTAACTCTTTCAGTGCACAGATGAGACCTGAAGATTTTTGATCCTCTTCAAAGTGAGAGAAAAGGACAGAGTGAAGACATGGAAAAACAACATGAAGGCACCGAGGTCAGTCAAGAAGGAGTCACGTCCCAGATGGAAGGAGTATGAGGAGGTGTCTTATTTTTAGGCTGAAATTCTCTTGTAAGCCGTGGTGAGGGACTATGATATACTTGAATATCCCTTTTAAATCATGGAATAAGGATGGGGAAGTGGAATGTTCAAATTGTAGACCTAAGCAAAGGCATCCATGCTGAGTAAGCAGTCGTTGAAGTATCTGTGATCCCGTGAGAAGCTTTAACAGAGAGAAATAAGAGTGATGAAGACACTTTGCCGCAAGGGAAGATGAAGAGAATCTCAGTTCCCTGAGATGAAGATGATCTTAGAGATAGACGAAGAGAAACTTTTTTTTTTAATAGCTCATCCTTAAAACAGTACTCCATAAGTTGATGTGGCCCATAAACGCAGCTGTGGGAAAGCTGTGAAAATGAAAGGGAACTCACGAATACATATTCCCAGGCAGCTGCTGTTCATTGAAGTTGAAGCCACAAGAGAACCATTTTCTTGTGAAGTTGTTTCCATAGCATGTCAAGAGAGAATCTCTAAGTGAACTGAAGAAAGACTATTCTAGAGGTGGAAAATTGACTTAAAATTCTGTGTGTTGTTTCTGTACATTGTCAGTAGGAAAGAAAAGAAGGTGTAGGGGAGAGGAGAAGTGTGCTGAAAGTTTTATTCTGATTCTTATTATTCTTTTAGTTCTGTTAATACAATTTTTCTTTATACTCTTTAAAGCTTGAGCATGTGTTGCTCTTCTAATCCTATCTCACATCAGAAACATATTTTAAAAAGTAATTTTAAATCATTTACTGAATATGATTATAAATATAGAGTCCATTCGCATGTTGACAAACAAGATCCTCTGACTCTTATCACTCACAGGCTGAATCCCTTCAACAGTGGTGTTACCTTGCAAAGGGGCTAGATTTCTCTATCTCCAGATGTCTCCTTTGTACGTAAAGATATATATCATACCTCTTCTCCCAGTACATCCCCTCACTTCCCTTTGTTTTACTAACAGCAGATTACTTGATAATTCAAGCTGGGCAACGAGGCTGTAGTGCCTCAAAGGAAACTGATGAGTGAATTCAGAGAATAAGGAAATTTGGGAGTGGAAGCAGGTTGTGAAGGAAGTTAAGAACCCTCCATGAGGGAGCTGCATGAGCTACAAAGCACAGGAAATAGAGCTGTTGCTGCAAATTCCCATACAACTATGAGAAGGGAAAAGTATTTTTCACAGGGTAAACTATGGCTTGACAATATCTCAGGCCTCTTGTATAACCTACCCTGGGACTTACTCTCTACTTTTGGTTTTTGGTTTGCGGTTTTTTAATTCTGATTTTCTTTCTTTTTCATCAAAACCTCACTATTATTTGGCATGTGTGAAACATGATTTGAGTTTCATTTGTAAGGTGTTCAAGTAGCATAAGTAGACCCTGAATGTAACTGTGAGTACTCAACCAATATTCATCTTACAAAGGTAAGATGTCCCTCCGTATGTAAAATGTGTGAACATTATTGATATTTTTTAAAGCATGGCGACCCTAATTTCTTGGTTATCAACATTTCAGTGCAGTTGGCAGTCTTACTACTTGAAATTGATGTTTTACCAGAAGGAAAATTATAATGAGTTTGGAACATAAACAGGAACATGAAACATGAACAGTGATGGAGGTTTGTTTTGTTTTGGTCGTTGTTTGTTTGCTTGTGGGACAGGTTTGGTGGAGTTGTGAGTTGGCTTTTTAGTTGTTTAGCCCAGAGAAGACTGATTGAGGATCTCATTAGTGAATACAAATATCTCAAAGGTGGTTGCAAGAGGATGGTGCCAGACTCATGTTAGTGGTGTCTAGTGACAGGATGAGGAGCAATGGCCATAAACTAAAGCACAAGAAGTTCCATCTCAACTTCTTTTCACTGGAGGTGTCAGAGCACTGGAACAGAGCTGCCTGGGAAGGTCCTAGAGTCTCCCTCTCATTCAAAACATTCAAAACCCATCTGAACATGTTCCTGTGTCTATTCTAAGTGGTTCTGCCTTAGCAGTTCTTTTGGACTAGATGATCTCCAGACTAGATGATCTATAGCTATATATACTATGATTCTGTGAAATTGTTTACCTGTAAGCTTGCTTTCCCAGTGTTCTGGAAACTCAGATTAGTGTCATTCTCTGGCTGCTTTCCATTGATGTTGTGGAATTAATCAGTTGTTTTATATGGTATTTTGTGTTTCCTCAGTCACCATAACTTGTAACCTCTTCAGTTATTTCCCTGTGGATTCTCTGCTCTGCTTTCCTATCTTCAGCTACTAGTGTTAATCTCATATTTTAATACTTATCTTGTTATAAGGATTATGTTATTAATTTTACTATAATCTATGAATTATGTTATCTTGAACATTTTTGTCAGTAAGCATCAACAGGAGATTACAGCTGGGGCTGAAAATTCAGTATTTATTCAGTATCTCATATCTTAGCCTACTTTCTTCACAACTAAGAACTTCCCCATAAAGCTTTCAAGTGTCTACTTATATCTTAGAATTACTAACTAAAGCTTTCAAGTTATAGTAAGTGTCTACTTATATCTTAAAATTACTAACTGTAAAACCTTATTATATATATTAATTAAAGCTAAATTAAATGTCTACAGACAAGGTCTGTTTTCTTGTGAGGGCAAGTAGATGGTGCAGCGCTGTGTAGAACCTTGCTGCCAGATGTGAAAATGTGAAAGGGAAATCACTTTTCAAGGTTAGTCAGATCCAGTAGTCTTCATGTTGACTTCACATGACTACCTAAGAACTAGATTTTATATAATTTATATATTTTTATATTCCAATTTATATTTTTTATATTCCAAAAAAAATTTAATTTCACGTTATATTTCCCAAATTCTTTGAATGCATACAATCCATAGGTATTTTATTTTTAGTAGCTGTCTCCTATTAGTACTGTCTAGTGTTCCACACATCATAGGGAAAATATATTTCCTCGTATGTACCCTATGTGTATTATCCTCATGGTCAAACTTTCTCACTTAGTGGATTTTATCTTCATGCCCTTCTTGAGAATGTGATGTATTGGAGGAACTGGGTGGGGGTAAATCCTGAAACACACCTGCCTGTGTGCTGTTGGAAACAATTCTGAATTGCCAGATGAGAAAGAAATGCAGGGACAGAAAAAGCTGCATGCAGAAGGTTCTGATAAAACAAACAGAACTTTACTTTTTGTAAAGTCAGATGTGAAAGGAAATATAAATTTGAGCACAGTTCTATTTTTAAAAATTTTAGTAGAAGATGATAAAAGAACAATTATGTTTCTACTTCAGGATTGCAATCTATCCCTTTAATTCTCTCCTGTGTTCCCCAGCATCTAGTAGTATTGTGATGTTTTAGTCTTCAGTACATTTTGATCACATGTAATAGTTCTAAGACACCTGTAAACTGTGTACTCATTAAGAAAAAAAATATCAAATTCTTTAATCTGATTTGCAGTATAAAAATAAATTCTCTTAAAACTCATATATTTCTTTATTTTTTATCTTTTTTTCCTCTGTGATTTCCTTCTGCACAAGTTCTGTTAATTAGAAATTTAAATAAATGTATACCAATTTTACAGCCTAGGTCAGTGCTGTGTTTCCCTGCATAACATCCAACTCATTTTCGATATTTATTAACGTTTGTCTGTGTAGTGACTTCCCGCTAGAACAATATGAAATTTTAAGGTGCAAAACTACCAGATTAAGATAAAGTACTCTTCTGGCAACAAAATATGTGAGAATTTGACTTTTAACATTTTGAAGTAGAAGACCTGTAAAAAACTTCTTTTTTTTTTTTTACCTCTTTTTGATTGGTGAAGTATTTCACAAAAAAATACAGAAGCAATTTATACATGGAAATATACCTTTAGGAAACACAAGTCAAGAACTGCTGTATTACATGGCAACAGATATGAAGGGTTATATATGACTGTCCTGGTTTAGGGCAAATTTGGGAGAGGGGAAGAAAAAAAACCAAACCTTTGGATGGACCACCCTTCCCCTTAGCTGAATCAGGATAGGAAAAAAAGTTTCCTTGGAAGAAAGTGGAAAAAGTTGTTTATTTAACAGACAAAGCACTCCCCAGCCCAGCAAATGAAGGAACAACAC
>JAWWMU010000121.1:31107472-31117970 GCA_035048155.1 Cinnycerthia olivascens
AAATTATATTTTGTCATCTAGCTGAATTTTTTTTATTGTTTAAATTTAACTTCCTTACTAGAAAGAGCCCACTGCTCCCCTGGTCCTTTCTCACATTTGCTGTGGTGTCAGAAGACAATAATAACCTGTTTTATATCTCTTTACAAGACTGGCATCTGCACAACCTGCACTCTCCTTGGAGAAGAGGCATATTGTTGGGGGCTTCTACTGTTTCTAACTCTAGCAAAGGTTTTTGGACATCACTCAATTTGATCAGGAGCAATCCCAGCTGATCATTAATCTGGCAGTTTTCTTGAAGCAGAAATATATAAGACGCCAAAACCATCTCCAGGGAAGGCTGATATTAATTCAAGACACGGAACAGATGGTTAAGAAAAAATTCTGATAATTGAATCACATCCTGATCCTGTATGCATTTCACAGCCAAAACTCAATTTCAGCTGAAATTTTTCTAGGTTCTAGTTTATCACTGGGTTTCATTTACATCTACAACTTCTCATGTGAAAGCTTGATGATAATAGATCTTTTCTAAAGGGGGAGAAAAACATAAAACACTCAAAGATGATATCCAGCAGATACATCTTCAAACTTTTCTTATCTTCTTCATTTATGCTTTTTTTTGAAGATACATATTTTATTTGTTCTTTTTCTTGATCAACAATTCTGTCCACTATATACCAAATTCTTATTTCTCATTACTTTGTTTTCCTTTTGTCTTTCCTTCCTTATTTTGTCTTTTCTCCAGACAGTGATTTGGCCTCCAACCTCTGACTTTCTGTTTTATTGCAAAGAAAATATTTCTATACACTTGGAATGGTAAGATCTAACATCTTGACTATGCCTTTCTTTCCTCCTGCAAAGTGCAGCCACAAGTACATGAAAAACTACCCAGATTAATTTTACTTTTTGTGTCCCCCTTGCTGGAGCATATAGGGAAAAAATACGAATGCAGTGAAACTCTCTACATTCTAATGCAGTAAACTCAAGTAATGACATATTTCTGTCCTTTGGCAATATTCTTCCCAATAAACATGCAGTCAACAGCCATCTTGTGTTAATATGTGATGTGCCAGAAAGTGATACTGAGCTGCAAATCAGGATTTAACAAATAATGCTGTATTAACTTTGGACTACTTCAGGATATATACTAAATTATTAAATATGCTACATGCTAGCTGAAAGGAAGAAATTGTACTTAGGTATAGCCTGTATGGCTAGCAGAAGTGGCTGGAATATACAGCTGGTTAAAATATTAATAACATCTGAACCTGAGCCTTTGAACAGTGTTACGACTACCTTAGCAATTCCTCTAAAGGCCACCCAGATGCCTACTGTCTTTATCCTTCCTTTAGAAATATATCCTCTTTTAGTTTAGCTGATATAGCTGGCATGACTTAGTTTCAGTTGCCCCCCAAGAACCAGGGAAAAATGCTCCAGTAATTGATCAGGGATATTTTGAACTGGATTGGCAAGAAACATGCTAATGTCCATGCCATCATCCTCTACCTCTGACCATTGATGTTCTTGTGGAAATGGTATGCTATCTGTCCGTGGCATTTCACTGAGGTAGATGAAGTGGAGTATCACCATCCAGTTGGTCTTACAAGTCATTACTAGTGTTTGTTTTTTGAGGTGGAGGATGGTTCAAGAGAAGGAGCTATGAACCTCCTCTGTCATTACCTGCCTCCTCAGAGGATGAAGCAGGTGATGATGTAATATACTAAGACGGGAAGTCTTAGTGTATTTAATTTCTTTTATAATGTCTTTCTTTAATTGCCTTTAATTTCATTTCTTTTATAATGTCTTTCTTTACTCTCAGCTGGAATTTTTTTACAAAGAGGAGAAAAATGACCTTGTTAATTACTACAATTAGAGCTATTGCTGCTAAAGCAATTATCCATATAAACTAAACAATCAAACAAAAATTTGGAACAACCCCAAGCAGATAAACACTTCAATTTTAGAAATGCAAGAAATAAAATTCAAAGAAAGGATGTCAGTCTATCTTGAAGCAGTACCTTTGTATGTTCCACAAAGATTCTGGCAGTGTTTGACATTACTCACTATCACTACACACATATGCCTGGTGTTGAAATAAAAAGCCAAACTCGTATTCATTTGGTGGTGAAAAATATATTCCTGCTTTAATATGATATATCTTTTATCACCATTTATTTCGATTTTTTGTTATAATGCGAGAATAAATAAACTGGAACTTCCTTTATTAATGATTTAAGATCTCAAATTTATTTTGTTTGGTTGGTATAAGTGATGCTGACAGTAAATATTATTGAATGCGGAAAAAATGGAATATTTTTTAAGCTGTGTGACATTTGCTTTATTCCAGTCTTTGATCACTGATACCAGTGTTAAGGACCCTATCTAGCCACACAGGATCCATTTCCACGCTTGCATCACCTGAGCTGGCACTGAAGCCCCTTTGCACACATCCCACACACACACAGTCAGATCAGGTTTCCTTACTGGCTCAACTCCACGTTTCCCACGGCAGAGTCTCTAATGTCCTAGTTCTTAAAACAATTAAATTAAATTTAACAGAATAACAGATCAAGCTGCCATCTGAGGAAACCCCTCAAGCAAAGGAAACCCTGAGCTTTTATATCCTTGTAGTCTAAAAGTGGGAAAGTCTGGGGTTCTTGCAGTGCCTCAGTGTCCAGTTCCTGTGCCCTTTGCTGTGCCAAGGGTCAGCAGTTCCTCACCTTTTGCCTCAGGCTCCCACCCAGAGCTCAACCTGCAGCTCTCATTGCAACTGCACCCCGAGCCACCTGCATAGAATATGTTTCTCAACACCAGTCACCATGATTATTTAAATACTATCAAGAATGGCCTTGCACAGAAACCAGGCAGCTCCTCAGGCCCCATGGACTCACATATGTCCAGGGTTTTTTAAGAACTTTCCAACTTAGTCTCCTGTGGAGGATAAGTTTTCCTTTTTCTGGACTTTGCCTGTGGTCTGAGGGACCTGGGATTACTGAAGGCTTTTCTTACTGATAAAGACTAAGTCAGAGAAGATTAATATGTTGGCCTACTTTATGTTCTCTATCACCAGCTCCCCTGCCCCATTCAGCAGCAGATCCATGTTTTCCCTTGTCTTCCTTTTGCTGTTTATGTACTTGTGAGCAACATTCTTCTTTCCCTTCACATCCCATGCTCCTTTCATGTTGACCTTAACTTTCCTATCCTCATCTCTACAAGACATGACAGCAATTCTGTACTCCTCCTGTTGGTTCTTCCACCTATTGTACAATTTTTAATGCCCAAATGCAATCATGAGCTCTTTGCTCATCCTTGTACACCTCCTGCCACCTTTGCTTAATTTCCTACCTGATGTGATGGACCATTTTTGAACTTGGAGAACAAGTTCCTTAAATATCAACTTCTGAAAGGCTGGTGGCATCTCAAAAAAACTGTGTCCATTTGAAAAACTAAACTCCACGAGAATACTTATGGAGACTGTGGAACCAAAGTGGAGTTACAACATGTGTGTCAAAATTATCCTTTATTATTCATATTAACAGTCAGTCCTCAACGGCAGGTGACAAAATGTTATTTTTCATATGTTGATGTAGTAGCTTTCAATATTCTAAAATATGATTTCCATGGCTTTTTGTCTTTTCTAGTATGAACATTTGGTAAATTATCCTGAAAGAGTAGTGACATCATCGTACCCTAGAATAAGGAATAACAATTTAGAGTAGGTACATACTGACAGTATCTGGATAAAAAAAAAAATCACTTTACTCATTCCAAATACTCACACTCTTCCATCCCTGTCAGCTAACCCCATTTTTTTCTTTTTAATTGCAGCAGATGTAGGCTTATTCAAAACTGTTCATGTTTCAAAGGCATGATAGCTATTTTTGCCTGAGTAATTTTCCTCAAATTTACTGTATAGTTCATAGTATACGCATCAACTGAAATAAAGATTTTCTAGTACAAGATTTTCCCTAAAATAATCCCTGTTGCAGTCTATCTTTCCCCAAATCTGTGTTCCCCACCATTTTCTACATTTTCCTTCTTTACCTCCCCCTTAATATTTGAAAGTAAGTATATTGTATTTATATATTATATTATGATATACGTAAATTCCACAAATAAAATACAAGTCTGGAATGTCTGAAATGCAAGTCTGGAATTGATACTTACAAGATTTATTGCATGTTGCCCCTGAATGAGGCAGTGAAGATGGTAGAAAACTTAAAAAAAAATTCTTTAATATGTTTACTTCAACAGGTCATAACAGCTGGTTTATGAGAAGTAGCTTTTTTCAGTAACTTTGAAATAGCTTTGATGTGTTGAGATAACTTTGATCTGCCAGTAGATGTGGAGCCATACTCTTGAGGTCTAGGCATAGTCCCATATGAAGAGGAGACTTGATTCCTTTGACCCAGCTCAGGATCATGTGAATTGGAAAAGTTCTCATGCAGATCTAGCCCCTGCCTCAAACCTAACATGACCTCTCCCTGTCTCCAGCCAAGCCTTCAGCCAGAGAAAGACAGGGGAGAGGGCTTTTTCTCTACATCTCTTTTGTCCCCTTCTGGAGAAATGTGTTGCTTAAGTGAGCTTAACATCTTTCTTTGAAGCAAGCGCACCAATTTACTTGCGCTAAAGTAAGCAGATGAATTGAGACTGGCAGATTCATATGAAGATAAAACAGATCCTCTTTCCCTAGAAATTAAAGGAAATATCTTGTCAAGTCAACTGAGCAGCTCCTGAAGAATGGAGGACCGGGGGGAGAAAGAGAGAGGAAGAAAGTCATTGATAATTCAAGGTTTCAGTTTCTCTGGCAGCTCAGGTGCCTGGAGCTATATGGTTATCCTTCCAAGAGAAACACATCAGGGCACATTTGTGCAGGACCCCAATCCGATGGCCAGCCAGGAGTGCCCAGGGAGCATTTTGCATCTTGTGCAATGGCCTAAGGGCAACACAAGAAATGTAACATTGAGTCATTATATTTCCAAATACTGGAAAGACTGCTAAATTAATCTCTTGGAAATTATGAACCATGAGAATTGAAACTGGCAATACAATTGATTCAGCAATTCTGCCTTTGAAATACTGTCTTCCTGCCATTGTTATGTAACTTTCCCCTCACACATTTCTCCATGCATGTTCAGTTATTCTTAAAGCATATCCTTTCACCTTTTCTACTTAAAAAAGAAGCAGAATGTGGCAGGAGAAATCTGCATGTGCAAAAATAGAAAGAGGCAAAAAGTTGTAAATTAAGAAAAATATTTAGCTGTAAGTTTAAGTAAAATATTTAGAAAGTTGGAATGAAAGTGTTAGAGTGAGCCAGCTATTCCTTTCCTAGAAGCATGCTTCCCCCACTTGGTGGGTTCATCTGTACTGAAAATAAAACTGATTACTTTTTTCCAGGTCTACAACTCCAGTACTTGGACAGGTGGACACCTTGATTCTTAGAAGGTTATGTGCTGTGTTTTTTCCTTATTTTCCCATGGACAAATCCAGCGTAGCTAGGTTGAGATAACTTTCAACAAGTGCCTCAGCACTTAACCTGGCTTGCACCAACTGGTTTAGGCACCTGGTACAAACTGAGTTAGACAGCAGGTTAGACCAATCTATGTTAAGCTGACCACTTTAAAAATACTGCTGGACTGTAGGATTAAGAATAATCTAGTAACACATTTGTGATATATATAATTATATTATTGCCTTTTAAAAATTTCATTTTGTGTTTTTTTGTAAAAGTTCCAGTTTTGTTGCAAATTCTTGACACACAGTTTAATTTGAATAGGAAGCAGAAGAAATCATAATGTTTTCCCCAGCTGATATAAAAGAAGATAAGATCTTAATTACATTGAACAGCATATTATAAAAAATATTTTGAAAATAATAGCTAATTGCTTTTCAAATAGCTACTTCTCCACATACTGAAGAAATAATGTGAACCTGTCAGAAACAATGTGTTTTTAGTAACATTTGGTATTCCAATATTTTGAAGATAATTAGGGTCCTTCTTGTTTATATAGGGGCTTTTGAATCTGTTAGATGTGTGCCTTCTACTTTCTGTATGCTTTTTATATGTTGATTGATTCGCTTTGGTATCAGTTCAATCTATCTATTTTGAAAATGGCAAGAGCTTCCTTTCTTTGTGAAGAGTGTTAAGGCTGTTTGGAGCAATTAATCAAATGTTAATGAGGTAAAGTCTTTTCTCCTTGAAATGCAAAGAACTACTTCAGTGCTGAGCAGCATTAGCAAGAAGGAGCATGGTAGATTTTGTATTCACAGCTGGCCATATAAAGTCTTGAGCTTTGCAGCAGGGAGGTTAAGCTTTTAGGATGTCCAGCAAGGTAATATGGAATAGCTTATGTATTTTAACATTCCTCCTAAAAACTGGTGAGAAAGAGAAGGCTCTGTACTTCTTGCTCACAACCAAGTATGTGTAGAGATGAGGATATGCTGCTGTTGTCCCTTAACTCCCATGTAGTGAAAGTTTCAATGTCCTGCCTTGTCCTTATACTGCTGAGTGATAAAGTCCAAGATATGCTCCCCCTCAGGTTATGTTGCAGTTGACAGACTTGTGATTTTATGGGCATATCACTGAATTACTTTTTCATATGTTTAACAAATGCTTCTTCATCAAGGAACTGAAGAATCCACCTCCCTGCTATGCAGCATAGGAGTAAAAAATTGTGTTTTGAGTTTCTTGGAGAGTTGCCACAGAACAACCTGAAATCTAGGAGAATGCAGGTACAAAAAAAAAAAAAAGAGTGGGAGGGAATTCTTTTGCCTGATTTTTTTTTTTACAGAAAAATGTTTTTTTTGTGTTTACACCACCCTGTCACAGCTGTGTGTACTTTCAGAGACATGCTCAGTGACATGAAATGCTTTCAGAGCCTGAGTACTTTCCCTTAGCCATCTCTTACAATTGGGGAAGTAGATGAGCTGCTGGGAAGGAGTCCACACCTCCTCACTGCACACAGGTCTGTTAGCTGGTGACCACTGCAGTTCAAAACAGCTCCTTGCAAACTGGAATTCTAAAGAAAGCTTTCCTCCCTGCCGTAAAAATGTCATAGTAGACTAATACTGGATTGCCAGTCCTTTGACTGCCCCATTTTTCAAACCAGCAGAGCACTGCTGGGACAGCACAAATGATGGTGAGGGCATCTCTGGAACAGGTCATTTTGGAGACTTTAGTTTGTGTCTGAGTATGCTTCTAAATGGTTGGTTTTGGCTGAGAAACAGCAGATGGAGAGAAGCGTTGCGGCAAAGCCATTCCTGTGATGGCAGGCTGGCTGTAGTTGCACTTGGCCACCCACAGTTGTGAAGATTCTAATGGTGAAAAACAGTACTTTTTTTTCTTGGGTTCTTGCTACATCAACAACCAGTTAATACGCCAAGATTTACCTTGCCACTTAGGAGACAAATGGGCAGTGCAAGGGAGCGTTTGTTGTACTGATAACAGGTGTCAGACAGAAGTAAATGGAAGAGGAGCACTTTTAATGCCATTGTAATTAGGGCACTGGTGGCATATTTTAGCAGGTTATTGACATCAAAAGATGTCTGTTTATGGGAAAGATAGCCTTAAATGGTACGCATTTGTTTTCATTGAAAACTTCCACCAAGGCAGTAAAAAACCCAAAAATTATTGCCCCAAATGTATGAAAAGACATACAGAAACTCAGTTCAGGTCATAATGATCAATTTCTTATCCTCTGAGAACCCTGTAGAATAAAGCAAACAAATAGTACAGAGACTTGAAATCCCCCAATAACTATTTTATGTCTATACTTCACTTAATGCTAGTTGTAATCTAGGTTTTTTACGTTTACAAAGATCCTTTTTACAGGAAAGTAAAGGAAAAGGAAGAGAGAAATTCTGCCAAAGGAGATTTTATTAAATCAACTCTGAGTATATGCAAATGCAGTGAAAAGCAAAAGAAGGATAAATACAGACAGCCAATTGCATGTGCCTTTAATTTATTATGTCTAATTTCACTGAGTGGCTGAACTGCCTTAGTGACTCAGCTATAACTATGAAAATTGCCTTAAGATTTGCACACTAACATGTTCGATTTCAGCATGATTCTGCTTGGATTATCAACTTACAATATGCTGAAAAATATAAAATAGAACCTGAATGAGTTTTTTTTACAACCTCGTATATAGCAGAAGGCTTAAAATACAAAACTGAACCCTGCATAACAATTGAATACTTACATTTGCTTTGAACAATGTCTTAGATCATCTTGGTTTGTTTTTTTTTTTTTGTTAGCTCTTAGTCCACTTCTTGTTGTCAACCTGTATTTTGGGGCTGTGACAATGAGTTAAACCAAACGTGCCGAAAATATCTGCTTCAAAAGTAAACATAGGCTTTCACTGGAAATTCGATGCAGCTCCCCTTGCTTTCTCTGCTTGTCAAATTTGCTTGGAATAGCAGTGGTGAGATTTAATTGATGAGGTGATATAATTATTCCTTTGAATTGCTCTCAGCTAGATTTTGCAGTCCTTCATCAAACAAGAGAGGCTGGCTGAAAAACTATTAATGCAAAGAGCCAAGGACTATGCAGTCTGCTTCTAATCAAAATAATTTCCAAAATGTTAAAAAAGACATTTCAATTTTTTCTTTACAAACAGAATCTTTTCAGATATTCCACTGAGTCCCCTAAGACCTAGTGAGTCGGATAATCAATTGTTTGGCCCTGTTTTTCTTTGTGGCCATCCATTTCTTTCCCCTGATGTCTTTTCTGGTTTGAAAAAGCAAAATCAGTGAGAGACTCCAAGTCAGAAATACAATTTATTAGGAAAAGGGAAAATAAAACAAAAAGGAAAAAAAACACATGCAATAAGGGAAAAGAAAATCACTGACAGAGTCAGAATACAACCTGACACCCTGTTGGTCAGGGTGTTGGCAGCAGTCTACTTGCAATGGTGGCTGCAGTCCTCCTGGAGTAGCAGTTGTGGCCTTGTAGCAGTGATCCTGGAGAAAGGTGCAGCCCTCTGCTGAAAGTCCAGTGGTGATGGATGGGCCTGGTCTTCCTCTGGGAGTCCAGTGAAAAAGGTTGACTCAATGTTCCAAATCTCAGGTTCTTATCCAGGTGGAGGGGCTTGGCTCTCCCCCTTGGAGGGAGCATTTCCCAATGGGATGATGTAAGTTTATCAGTAGACTCAATGGCCCATTAGCAGAAGACGTATCCCTGGGGGGAGGATGGGTCATTGAAGGGAATATTTGGCAACTATTTAGTCCAACTCCCTGCTTAAAGTAGGATCAGTGCAAGTGGCTTTAATTTTAGTATTTTTGGCACCATCCTTACAGTCTTGGACACTGTCTAGATACATCTTCTGGGTCTCTGCTTCTAGCTCCAGTATGCTTCCTTGTTTTGTTTGATTCTAGTTAGGAATTCATTCATCCTGTCATTCTTGCTTGATTTCTTGAGTCTGGATAATGTCCTCAGAAGTCTACTAGTTCTTCTGAACCCTGTGCTTTCTATGACCAGCTCCCATGGGATTCTTCCAAGCCAGTGCCTGGATAGGTCCAAGATTGTTCTCATGTAGTGAGGGATTGTGATCCTGATATTTAAGATGCTTCCTCCTCTCAGGCTCCTCACTCCAGACTCCCTTGGCTGTTTCAGTCCATACTGCCCTTGTGTCCCCATTGTCCTTGTCAGTCACCTGTCTTAGGAAGTCCACTAACTTCAGATACCTCTATGATTGCTTGTGTTCTGATGTATTGTTCCTGCAGTAGATCATCTGGGTGTTTCCAACCTCCCATGAGGACCTGGGCCTCCAAGTGTGAATCTTCTTCTAGCTGTCTGAAAAAGTCTTATCTACTTCTCAATGATCAGAGTATTTGTAGCAGATGTCTACCACAATGCTGCCCACCCTGGTTTGTCCTCTAATTCTGACCCATAAAATCCCAGACAGTTGACCACCTGTCCGAGGCAGAGCTCTGTGTTCCTGCTGCTCTTTCCCATTCACGAGGGTCCCTTCTCTCGGTGGCAGCCTGTCCGTTGCAGAGGGCCTATGTCCATCCATCACAGCACTACAGCCATGTGAGC
The DNA here is from genome assembly GCA_035048155.1 of Cinnycerthia olivascens. NCBI lineage: Eukaryota > Metazoa > Chordata > Aves > Passeriformes > Certhiidae > Cinnycerthia > Cinnycerthia olivascens. The sequence continues at coordinate 31,117,512 of JAWWMU010000121.1, forward strand.
TTTTCCATGGTTTTTCTGTGATCCAAGCAAGACTGTAGCCTGGCTGTGGCACACAGATCTCCAATTGCTTCTGCTCTTCCTCATTCTGCCTGCATTAATATGCAGGCACTTCAGAGAGGCCATGATGATTCCTCAGATAAACTGTTAGGGCTTCCCACAAAATGCTCCCTAATTACTGGAAAAATAGTGAAACAAATTAAAAATGGATTTGTTTTTCATTTTTTCTAGGATGAGACTCTTGGATTCTACTTATTGGCATTATTCCAAAGGATGCTTTGAAAGTCCTGTAAGTGCTTTGTGTAAATTAGTTGATCTTTCTTGTGTCTGTATAGCAGATATTCAATAAAGCCTAAGTGAGGTAACTGTGCCTGCTTGACAGCCTTCAAGGGAAACTAAATCTGATAAATATATATATTTGTTATATCTAAGGTTTTCTCCCTTAAAACACAAGCACATGTT
>JAWWMU010000121.1:31292267-31306831 GCA_035048155.1 Cinnycerthia olivascens
ATCTAAAAGATAAGGTTATTTTCCCAGTTCAGAAAAAGAATAGATAAGTTTAAAATGTTAGATATTTATATTTAAATAATGTAAATCAGACAATTTAATTGTAATGACCATGCGTACTTGTTGAGATGTTAAAGAATTCTCTTTCTTTCATGATGCTACCAAAGTGTTACCCCTCTTATGCATAAACGAGGTTTGCACAGCCAACAATTTAAATTAAAGTGCACCATTTTTAAACCTATAGATGATATAGGTATGATATATAGCTTTTTTTTTTATGGTGAGGACATCCCACAAAAGAGCACAGGTAAGCTACATAAAGCATTACTGCCTAGAAATATGGGGTTTTTTCCCCCTAAATTTAGAAATACATTTAATTCCTGAACAGGACTGTCTATTCTGAAAAGAAAATTTTTCATATTTCCACACACTACCAACAGCTTCTTAAGTAGTAATTTGAGCTCCTCATTTTGCCAGTTTGTCTCACTCGTCAGCTGCTAGGTCTCTCCAGGACCTAGAAAACTGAGTCAAACTTTGTAGTACAGATTCATCTGCAAAGTCTGCCAAAAATGAGACCCATTCACATCTCGTAATTTTGTCTTGGTTTCCTTAATGTAAATTTATGTCACTGAATTGACTGAGACTGACAAAAGATTTCATAAGGGCCACCATTTGAATCAGACGGTCACTATGTCACTGATGAGATTATAGATTTAAAATAGATAGCTGTTTTATACAGCTCACCGTGATTATCCAGGGTCAAACAAACCCACAACTAGCACCTAAGAATTTTTTTACCTAAGTATCTTAAAAATTAGTCTCAATCAGCTTTTCACTGGTTCGGTTTCCCACAGTATTTTGCAGAAGATATGGATACAAATTAATTCAGGCATTGTAATCAAACTGAATACTGAGTGGTCAGCAGACATACAAAACAACATTGAAGCATCTATAAGTTATCAACTCAGTGTTTTATATCAGTTCACAGAGCATCAGAGAACGTCTGTCTTTTGCAGACATTATTTCTGGCATGAAAACTTCCAGAATGTAGGCCAGAAGCACGTCCTCTGGAAAGATCATAAGATGAGAGAAATCTACAGATTACAGTACAAGCAAAATAATATTGAAGTGCAGTAGCTTTCCCCTTTACTTCAAGTATTTCCAGATAAATAAGAAGGCCAGTGAAAAGTCTAATACCCTTTATTTATATGGTAGCAATAGGATTGCCAGTTAAGCACCAGATACTCACTTGCAGTGAAGATGCAAGATGTGCTGCTATATTTTACAAAATATATTTCTCTCTATCCTTCCCAGACAGTACACTCAGCTCTTTAATGAAACATTGTGAGTAGAACAGACACAGGCCTGCTTTTATAATATCAAAACAGGCTTCCCATTTTAGCTTTCTTTTATTTTTCTGGAGAATCTTTTCATCTGTAGTGAAGCTGTGTGTATTTTGCTGCACTGTATCAAGAGAAAATTACTGAGACCAAACAAGTTCGTATTAATGAGCCATGGAAGGCAAACACAACAGCATCAGTTATTTCATGAAAAAGAATAATTTTACTTTCTCATGCCTGCAGGCAGAGAGATGGGAAGTAGTAATCCCTGGAGTACATTAAATTTTTATTTCTGAAATTTAAAAAATGTTTAAGGATTATACCATAAGGAAGTACATGATTGTACAAATAATGACCCACATATACATATTTCAATAAGTGGGGTAATTCAGACCCAATGTATCTGGGATTTTCTGACTTTCCAGTCCAGAAAAGAAAAGGCTGCAGTGTTATTTACTTTTTCATCATTCTTTTACATTTCTGCCTTCTGTACCCATAGACACATTCCTCCTCTTTGTAGCTCTCCCTCATCCACTTCAAAGTTGGAAATAAGAATATAAGAAAATTGCTGTCTCTAATAACAAGAACATACCTAAGATGACAAAAGAGGGTCCTAAATCAACGAGAAACACGAGAGTGCAGCAGAAAGAGCAAGCACTGTGTGTTGGTATGAAGCTTTAACAAAGGGATTTGGAAGTCCCAGCACAGTGACCTGTTCCAGACAGAAGGCAAGCTTGTTTGTGCTGTGAATGTCTCTCATGTCCACCACAATCAGATATCTGCCTTGTAATATCCTTCTAAATCTGAGTTCTTCTAATAGGTGAGACTAGGGAAACACAGCTACAGATTATAGCCTAGACATAGTAACCCAACCCTTTCAGGCTTGTTGGCTGAGTCTTGACTATAAAAGCTACTATAAAAGGACACCTGAAAACATTTGGCTATAATCAAAGCAAGTGATTAGGTAGGACAGTATAAAATTAATAACAGCCTTTGTCTTTTCACCTACATAGCAAATCATAGAGACAAGGTTTTTCAGGCAGAGCAATATTTGCTGAGATCTGAAACAAATAATCATGTAGGTCGGCTTGGAGACTGCGAGAGTGTAATTTTAATTTGTACCAAGACAAAAAATAAACAAAGTGCACCAGATCGGGTGACAACAAGACACACACAAAAAAGATACAGGCAGGGGTGATGGATTCTGAGTGAATGGGATAAAATGGAACAAGGGAAGGAATGGGCTTAGACAACTACAGCAAAAACAGTTGCACATTTTAACTTCACTGTGACAATCTGGTTATAAACCAAGGACAGCCACCCTCACATTCTGAACAAAACAGCTATGACTATGTACTGAAGAAGTTATTTTTCCCATTCTGACAAGACTCAGTACCAATTCAGCTATATATATTTGCCATTTAGCTGATTCTGGAAATGCCATGAACAAGCCCTCAAAAGCACATTAATAAGGGATAGTAAAATTAAAGAGCTCTACTGTTATTACTGTAGAGCAAATTTTGAGCTCCAACTTTAGATAGCTTGCAAGGTCTGGCATGATTAAGTAATAGTTGATTCATAATGCAGTATCATAATTCTAGAATCCATTAATCAAAGGCTTTACGGCTTTGAAATCACTAAGGAAAAAGGAAAAAAAGATGGAAGAAAGAAAATAGAGAGAATGGGAAAATTCTTAGTGAAGTCAAATCAGCTTTGATTTACCACTTGACTTTTTTGGTTTGGGTTTGGTCTGTAACACCTGGGCATGTGTTTTGAAGAGACAAAGTCAAAGACAATGCTGTGCGAAGGACCAAAAAGACCAGCTCACGCCTCAGGACCAGGTGCAAGGATGTCAGGAGGTCACCAGCCTTACACAGCACCAGCCATAGTCACCTCTTTACCATGTTGCATCTCCTTGCTTGTCTTACGAATCACCTCCTTTCTTACGAAGTTGAACTGAAAGGAGGTGATAGGAAATAATCAGGGAAGAACATTCCTGCCTAAACAGAGCCCAGAGCACCAAAGGCAGTTTAGGAAGCAGAACCAATTGCCACTCTACTCAAGTTTTTGGAATATTTCTCTTCCACTTAACTCCAGGCTCACTGCTGTAGTGCAGCCACTGTGCTGTTATGATGCTGTGCCTCACTGATCTTGGACAAGGCAGCTAGTGAGACTAGACTGCAAGTTTGGTATGGAAACAATTGCAAAATCCTACCCCTAAACCCAAACCCCTTTTGAACATTTTCCTGCAGTGCAGGTGAGCTTATTTTGAATATGTGTCTCTTGTTTAACCTAAAGGTAAGCCTAGTGAGCAAATGCTGATTTGCAGAAAGTACTGTTTAACACTTGAAAGGACACGAGGAAGGATAAATTAGACTAGGAGAGGTCAGACCAATGCATATGAATTACAGATAAACCTGTAGAGAATTACAAGGAAATTTACTCACTCAAGGTTTTGGTGATGGCAGAAATCACAGGTGTCACCATATACACAGAAATATATTCGTTTCCTGTTTCTAATTCACATAACCATCTCATGCCCCCAAGGAACCTGGAGATAACTTGATTTATAAGGACAGAGTGGTAATGCACTTAAGAATCCTTAACTGCCGAAATCCCTGCACTTGATAGGCAGGATAATCTCAGCTGATACATCCCACCATTACAACATTTACGGAAAAAATACATTTGCAACAAAAAGTATGTACATAACAGGGTTTTTTATCCCTTTTTCTTGTCAATTAAAAAATTGAGGAGAGTATAGAAAATCAAAGCAAGCATAATCTGGAAGATATTAAAAGGGGTTTTTGAATGCAGTCAGGGATATTTTTTAGAAAAACTCCATTGTTTTGATTTAAAGACTAAAGGGAAAGATTAATTTTACTTAAAAATTCGGCACAAAAAATCAGCAAGAACCAGATGAATTCTTGAAATCTTTTGATATTTCCACATCCATCTCTTGTCAGCGTAGTCTCAGATGAGACGTGTTTCAATCACACATGCAATACCAAAATGCATAATTTCACCTTCCTTTCATCCACAGTGACTGCACAGCTGCTGAAGTCCCTGAACAGTCAGCGTATGGCCACAAAAACTCATCAACAGCCTCTTAAAGAAAAAAAGTACATTTTTAGTGCCACCACTCCTACTTCAAATTTGGAGTTAAGGTTGTGATTTTTGAGATATTGCATAAGCATTGTGTAGTGACTTTATAATTCCATTAGGAAAAGGTTTGTCTGAGGAATGGGTTAATATATCCATTTCTTTGTCAGGCACAGCTAGCAAAATGCTTCATCAGAAGTAGTTCAGCAAACTCTAAAAACTCCAGCAGAACATCCAGACACTGTATTTTAGGATACTTCTCTGATGGAAGACATCTACTTACCACACTTGGCATAATGACAAAACAGAAGTATTTAATGAACCAAAGGATATTATCAAATTATATCAGCACTGTCAGCTTGATGATTCAGTTGCAGCATAAGCTCTGTCAGTAATAAGTTAGATGTCACACAAGAAGTAACATCAGTGCAGCTGCTGCATGCCCTCACTTGGTCAAGAGAAAATAAAACACCAGAGCAGACTGGACAAATTGACAGGTTTAAATAATGGGCAGGAAAAGGCTTTTAGAGAAGATATGACAGAAGATTGAGCAGATAAGTAAAGCACACAGTATCTGAATCTAAAGAAATTAAATTATACTCCACAGTTGTTCAGCTTCCATTGAGCTATATCCAGTGGTTAGTTATGGACAGCAAGTCCTGTGGAAATAATGCACAGGCTCATGCATAAACTCAGAAAATTACTTTCTGAACTATTTCTTGATTATGTGTGTATTCTCCATTTCAAATTTAATTATACTCCATTTTTTTCTAGCAGTATTTTTGTTATTCAGCAGCAGTGGTCTGAAAATACAAACCAGATATGGCTCACAGAAAGAAGTAGTTCCATCTCTTTGTAAAACACGGATTGTAGAGGTGCAGATATTTCAGAATTTGCTTTTCTATTCACTTTGCATCCAAACTTCAAGGGCATGACAGAGCATTTGGTAAAAAAAGTTGAGTTCAAGAACTGAATGCAGAAAGTTGGCAAAGTGTTCTCTTTGAGAACATAAAAGCTGTGCAGAAAGTTAATTTATAATTGCATTTAAATGCACATAAAATTTTTTATTAAATTCAAGAATAAGATTTGATAGTTAGGAGATAAAACCCTGAAGCATAACCTCAAATATAAAATAGCATTACAATCTGTAGAAAGTATAAAACAATTTAGCAATAGCAGTTTTGATGTCTGCAGTCACTCTTGTTTATGTAAAAATATGTAAGCATGATGAATCAGCAGCATCTAACTGCACAGAGTTCAGGTCTGCAGAGCTTTACTTTGAAGAACAAAAAATATTCAGTTTCGAGATGCAGAAGTTCAACAGCACTATCAAATTCTATAGCCCTCTAGATAAAGTCAAGCATATTTTTAGAAGATTTCTGAACCAGTGAAGAACTAAAATAACTTTTAGCACCCTGTTTGAACCTAATGCAATTTATTTTAAGATATAAAAATAAAATTCAAAAATAATGCTTTTTAAGGTTCTAAATATAGAAGGTTTAATCCAGATGGAATATCAGCAAGAACAAAGTAATAAGCCTTCAAAAAAAAAAAAAATCCTGGCAGTTTGCTATTGACTTTCAGTAAATTTGTTTTTTTTTCAAACTTTGACCAAGAATTAAATGAGTCCACTCAGAGATTTACACTAAAGTAGCTATATTTTCCAGAATTCAGTTTTTTCATTTCAGCCCTTTTTTGATACTCAGACCATTTTAGGCTTCATTTAGTCAATTAAAATAAATCAAACAGCAGTTTTAAATCAAACAGCTCTCTTAAAACGAAATGAGAAATTGTCTGTGCTGACTTGCTGAGCTTCCTACTCTAGTTAAAGATCACCCGCCTAATGAAACCAGATTAAATGTGTAATTTTCTGTAATTCTGTTGGCCTGAAGATAAGGTAGATTTTTCTAAGAACTAAGTTAATGAGAAAAAATCCAACATTTTTTTCTGTATGATTGCAAGTAGACTCGAAAAGCAGCAGCAACACCTTCAAGTGAGCCGTTCCAGTTGCTGGACTTTTAACTTGACAAAGAAGTTGTTGTCCTTTATTCATTTAAATCTACTGGGTTGAAACCATAGCTCTAGAGACACTCCACTGTAGTATTTGATGGTGAAGAAGGAAACACATGGATGCCTCACTGCTTCTCTTTCCTCCATCACAGCAACTCCAGGCAGCAAAGGGAATCACTTGAGAGAAGCTATGGGGAACTGGCTGATATTGTCCAGGGATGATGCTTATTCACAAAATCTATAGACAACTACCACATGAGGCTAGAGACAAGCCACCCCAATACACTCCTTTAGGCTGTGTCCAGTGAATTAAGAAAACAATCATCCAGGAAAACTTCATCCTGGTGCCTGCCTTCAAGGATCCCTGTGGCTCCTTCATGGCACTGACTTGCCCCAGGACCACTCCAAGGGCACAGAAGGGCAACAAGTGGGTTCGCTGTGACAGCACAGCAGCAGATCCAATTCTTAGGAGCAAGTGTATAAAAAAAATCAGGTCAAATAACTACTTTCAGTAGCTATTTTCCTGTGAAATACTTGTTTAATTCAAAGACTTAGAGAAATAATCATAGAAGGGTGAGAAAACAGTGAAAATCCGAGTAAGGCAAGAGGGAGCTCTTTAAAACTTGCCATGGGCAAGGGCAGTGGCAGGGAGGTGTTGAGTGCTGCAGCCCCTAACAACTTCAACATTTCATTCTGGAATGAAAAGGTCACATTAGGATTTGGATTGGACATAAGAATTTAAATTTCTGTTGGAACTTGATAATCTCCTCTTCACCAATATTTTATTTTTGCGTGGTTTTGAACAGTAGAAGCAAAAGTCTGCAAAATTCTGCAAAAAGAAGTAAAAAATGAGGCTGTGCTAACTTAACACTGCATGGTTAATGCATTTCTTTTTCCAGTAATATATATAATTTCAAGCTACACAACAAAAGTTACCAAGTAATAAAGGAAGTTATAATAGACTGTTAGGTAGCACAGAAACTGGAACATAAACTAACTCGAGCAGCAAAGTAGGGTATAAAATTCTAAAACACATTTACCTGACTGGACTAACATAAAATGTGCTTGTGATGTATAACATTGTTATTACCAGAGAGGGTTCAAACATCTGAATGTTCCCGTCTTTTTATTCTTCTACCATAAACTAACAAAGATCAGGGGAAGATAAAATATGAAGAGAAAAACCTATTTTTCAATCTGTTCTTGGGATGCGTCTTCTCCTTTTAATTATTCTCTTCATTTTTGGAGAACTTGTCTTTGTCCTCAAACAACAGAAAATACAACCAGAACAAAACACTGCCAGTAAGAGACCTGATTTTTCCTGCAGCCTCATTTACCTTCATTTACCTGATGCCATAATTCCCACTTGGTAAACTACTGAGGTAGATTCTTAACTTACTCCTGTGAGTATCTCTGTTTTGACATACTGACATACTTTGGGATATGACATCTTTGTTAGTGCATTACTTAAGCAGAGCCTAGAAGACTTTGTCCAAAACAAGCTCCAGGAGCCAAAACCATGAAAATTAAGTGCAATTTCTGTAATAGCAGACCTCTTAAGTCAGGAATAAACAAAGGGCAGTGGAAGAAACACTTCATTCAATTGTTTCTGATACTGCTGGCAGGAAAAAAATGTCTAAATATTTTACAATGAAAGATTGCACGCAAAATTCAGCAACTCTTTGTGAAAAAAAACACATGAAGCAAGCCTTGCTTGATGCTAGATGCCTGCTGAACAGAAGGATACACTATCCTATCGCTCACAATTTCAGCATTTTAAGGAAATCATCAGTAGTTTGGAGAAAGTTTTTAAAGTTCATTCTGGTCAGAATTTTGCTTATCTTATGTACTTTTAATATTACTGTTCACCAGTCTTTACTGAGATACATTTTCATAACTTTAAAGCAAGCACTATTAACAGTTCAGCACATCCTCAGGACTTACATCAACAACCTCTGGGAAAGAATGACAAGAAGAGGAGGCACATGGGTCAGGAGAAAATTTTTCCAAATTGTTATTTTTCTATCTTCCCACCATCTGCTTCTTCCACAGCTCCACTTACCTACATTTTGTACAGCAGTGATTCTTATGACTTGATTACTCCCTACCTAGCAAGGTCCTTTTTTCTTATTTCTTTTTTCTTCTTTCTTTTTTCTATTTTTTTTTCTTTTTTCATTCTTTTTTTGTCTCAATTTCTTCTTTCATTGAAACAAAATAAAAGGAAGGATATGAGAAAGAAGCAGAAGCAGACACATCCAGCTAAAGACACTTCTCAGAAAACTGAGGGTAGTAGGCTGGCTGTACCTTACTTATATAGTTTCATTGGTAAAAACTTCAAAATCACAGGGTCTGCTCCAGAATGAAGGGATAAGGAGGTACAAAAAGATCAGTATTAATTATCTTTTATGTGTTATTCATGGACATATATAAAAACGTTTTTAAAATAGGGCTTTGCCACAGACTGCAGGGTAATTGAAAAAGTGAGATTTTGCCAAAACACAACGAAACCTCTGCTGAACAAAAGGCAGCATATTTTGGGAAAGAAGTTTTTAAAAAGGGGAAAAGTAATACCATGATGTTAAATTCTTCTCGTGTCCTTGTTTTCTCCTGCGATACTCTGAGCATTCTCCACTTCAGGAGTATAGTGAACAGATAATGTAGCAATAAATACAAATACATAAATCAAAAATGGAACTACTAGAGCAGTCTTTGATTTCGTTTCAAACAACAAAACTTTCAATGTGGAAAGAAGAAGGATCTGTAACCCTTAAAGCACTTCACAATGTAAAATTCCATTATCAAAATGATATGTCATTTAGAAACTAAACCATATTTTGCTATTTTTATAGACAAGAAAATAAGGCCTCTGTTTGAGTTCAGCTGATACCTTACTAAACAAATTAATGAATGCTCTTCATTCATTCATTCTTCAAGCTTCTCCTCTTTTTCACTGTTACTATGTGGAACCTGAATCCCCCACCACATATAGCTGGCATAGCCCTCTGTGACATCTATCCCAGCAGGGAGCACAAAGTTTCTGTCAAAGTCAAAGTGACGTGCTACCTTGCAGCATGCTCTGCTAGATGGCATGGTCTGCCTGCCACTAGGGCAGCACTGCTGTATCTCTCCATTTCAAGGCTCAAAATATCCTCCTCACAAAGGTATCACACACATGAAGTGTCTGGATATGCCCATCGTGTAACACCACATGATGTACACATCTTTTCTATTAGAAAAGATTTTGTACAAAATGCTGGGAGTGGGTTTTATGGGAGATAGAGAGGCAGTGCAGAGCTCTAGAACTGATATCAGGTCCTTGAAAGTCCCACAAAATGCCTGTCTCTGTTTTTAAACCTGGTCACTGTTGCCCTATCCAGAGAAGATGCATAGCTTGTGGCTTGCTTGAAAACTCTGGAACAAGGTTAGCAGGACTGAAAGCGAGTAACCCAGTATGTTAGTGCTTTCTCCTTTGCTCAGAAACACCTGGAGCAATAACACCAGCTGGACAAATACAAGGGCTTTACTAATATGTCATTGTGGAAAGTCAGCCCACACAGAGATAAGTACTGAGATCAAGCCTCTCAGATGAAAGAATGTCAAATTAGGAGATGAAAGGAAAGAAAAGCTGGAAAGGACACATAACCATTTATACTTTCTGCTGTAAAACACAAAACTAAGATGAGTTTTATCCTCATTTAAACTTGATAGAAAGTCAATACCCCCTGAATATAATTATGCCTGAATACCATACTGGGGGACATCAACTGCTATTTGCCCCAGTCAGGCAACAAAAATTCGCTCCCATGAAAAAGTTTGACATCAAAAGCAGAGAAAGTACCTTGCACAAGAGGAGGAAAACAGTTGGGGAAAATAATCCAGAAGAACGGTATTTGGTTGATGTAAATAACCTTTGACTTCATTAACAAAAATGAAGTGTAAGAAAAGTAGTGTGGCAAAGCCACAGAACTTTTTTCCAACATTGATTCTGAATGCTTTTTTGTGTTTTCAAAGATTCCTTACCATACTGATACAAATTTGACACATTGATGGATGGCTACATAGGCAAGGAGTCAAGTGAAGTATGGTGGTTAGAAAAAAAGTGATTTGAGCTCCTTTTCTTTTAGGTTCTGCTGGTGTCTTCTCAGGTGGTACTGGGTAGATAAATCATTTAGCCTGTCAGTGTTTCATGTTCTTTATCAATGAACTGAAGAGACACTTTTTATGAAAAGTACAAGAGCTCAGCATTACCTATCATCAATTTTCAGCCTTAACAGTTTTGAAAGCCATAGATGCTGGACAATAACTTCAAGTATAACTCAGAAGAGCAGAATTTAAATATGCTATGTAAGACGCTTAGATATTTGTCAGAAGGGCTTTAATGTTAAGACACAGATAAAGATGCACAGAACACTCCCACAGTACAGCTAAATGCCACTTTGGTCATTTTCAGAGTCAGGATAAAATAAATTATAATATTTTAAACTAAAACCATTGCTATGCAGTATTTTACGTTATTTTCTTAAGCAACTTAAGAATCACTTAATTTTCTCCTGAGAATTGTGAGGTTTTAGTCACAGATTAATACTTAAAATCAATTAGTCTCATTTTCACAGCTAATTTAAATATTAGATATACACAAATCCACAGCTAGCAGATGCAGCAGCACAAATGGTAGGTATTTACTTTTTCTTTAATTAAACAAATTATCTCCTGGCCATGAAACAATGTCCCTGTGTTTCTAACTCCAGTTTAATACTCAACGAAAGAATTTAAAGAAAACCTTAGGGCTTTGGGTAAATCTTTGCACTCCTGGAAAACAAATTAATGGGCCCACTCTAAGTACAATCAGACTTGTGCTAGCTACAACTGCAGCAGAGCAAAGAGAAAAAGGATTGCAGACAGTGTCAATTAAATAAAAAATGATTCATTAAAGGCTAAAACAATTGATTGGAAAAAGAGTGCAGAAGACTTGAAAGTAAAGTAGCCCCTCTACCAGCATAATCTTGAGCTCCTGAATTTCTTTACGCATGCAAATTCTTCCTGATTATAAATGAAGTTTTTTTTCCAACATGGAGAAATGAACATTAGAGCCAGATTTGCTTTGTGTGTTGTTCTAAGATTTTTTCACTGATGTATCCCAAAATTTGCTTTTATATGCAAATAGAATAAAGGAAATGTGTGGTGGGGGGAAAAAGCTTGAAGGAAAAAGAAAAAACTGAAAGGTCTGCAGAGAGGAGTATTGATCTTGCTCTTGGTGCAGCCATGAAAAACTTCTCCTTTTCCCTCTTTAAAATTGGACCAAGCCCAAGGACTGACTGAGCTTGGAAGTACTTTCACAGCAGACGGCACCAGCTTTATCATCCAAACCACCTCTCAGCCATGGCTAGGACCTCTGGATTCCAGTGACCAAAGGAGTTCACCACATCTGAGGATTATAACATTAAAAACATCATGTTTTTTCTCCATGATGACAAGGCATGCCATGAGCCACTGTATTTCCCATAGGAGCAAAGGAAGAACTTCACCCAAATCTTGCCTGTTGACAATCCCAGATGTTCAGTTTGTCTTCTGACAGGGACTAAGTCTGTCCTGATAAAATGTGAAGGCACTCAAAAGAGTCATTTTCATCAAGGATAATGCTGACCTTGGAACAATCACATCTAAGACATTCTGGACACGGTTTAAAACTATCCTCTTTTCCTGTTGTTAATGTCAGCAATAATCCCTAAATCCTTAAATTTGAAGGTTGTCAGGCCCTAGGCACATGTTTACTACTAAATGCTTGCTAATCCACTTTATTTTGAGTCCCTCAATAGCAACTAACACCTCTCAGGCTGAGTTTTACATGTACTCTTTATTTCTACAGCTCCTTTGAGTAAATTCTTTGTGGTTTTTAAAAAGTTGCCATATCACACCAGAGAGAAACTGTAAATAATGGCTATGCACGCCCAAGCAGTAGGAAAACCCTTTCCATGGCATCTCAGTCCCTCCACTGATTGAAAAGGATTTCCAAGCCTATGAATATGCAAAAGCTGTGTCACAGCACAGCTATTACAACTATTAGCACTGTAAACAATGGAGCTAGGATTATCTGAGCAGTATGGTATGCAAAAGAATAAACAAAGAACTACAAGCAATAATTCCACCATCCCTCTTTGCTAATGTGGCATTCTAACATCTTCTCCCAGCATATTCTCAGTGATTCTCACTGCAACATTATATTTTTGTGCCTTATCTCAATGAAGTAGTAATGTTGCCTGTATTAAGCAAAGGTATTTATTTTCTGTAAAGAAAAGAATGGATGATGACTCTTTCTTTAAAAATATCCAGCTACATTAACTCAGGAGCTTAAAAACTTGCATATTACTGATATACTCAGCTTTCACTGAAAACTCATTGTGACATCACTAGTTAAACATTTGGACTTTTAGTTTAGCACCACAGATCTCTAAACAGTGTTTAAATAACAATTCCAAGAAAGAAAAATGATTGGAAGTAAAAATAGCTGAAGTGGTACTCTTTCCTCTGCACCCGTACTTGAATATTTCTAGCTCTAAACCAACCTCCTTAAAATGCAGATTATGTTTTACTAGGTTTTGAAAAATTCCACCTAATAAGTAATGCCTAATGCTTATGCTGCACTTCATCAGTTGAATTCTCTTCTGACACAAATGCTGAACAGGTCCACAAAACTACCAGACAGTACAACACTTCTTACTTCATTTTGGTTTTTAGTGTAGGCTTAGGGTTATGGTCATTATTCCATTGTACACAATTTATTTATACTCTGCTTCATATTTCTTTTACTCTTTGCTCTTCCACTTTCTAGAGTTCATAATTTTATTTACAAAAATATTTAAAACAAATATGATTTTTCTAAATCCTATTTTCTAGTGTTTCAGAAGAGCATGAAAGAAATGGGAAGATGTCTGAGGCACCAGCTCTGTCTCACAACAATGCAATACGGAAAACTCCAGTGTACACCAAATATGTTCCATACAATTAAACATTTGAGTTTTCCCAAAAGGAAGGGAAATTGTCAGCTTACAAGTTGGTTTTCACTCTTACATTTTCTTTCTGAAACCAAATGACATGCTGGGTGACGGAGGTCTCTCTTTAAGAACAGGGTTTTTCCATATATGTATTTATAAAGGTCTCCACTCATAAGGAAGTGTCCTTACACAGGTTTCCTATACACATGCCCAAACACTGGTGATACTGAATGCTTCACAGGACTTAGCTTTATTGTGTTGGCTCAGACAGGATACAGCAGAATCAACTCTGAACCTCTTTCTGACATCTCTCTTGGAACAATACAGGAGATATGGAGAAAACGTGAAGTCAGAAAAGAGTAAGAAGAGGACCTTTACATTTTTGATCAGTGGCAATAATTTTTTTCCTTGAAATATTGAGACTGCAGGTGATGAAGAAAGTGTAAAGGAAGACCATGAAGCAGAGTTGTGGACAGAGGCAAAGGAAATAAGAGATTTTTCATTTCCAGGCTCTCTTAATATTAGGAGGTATCATATGACACAGATCATAACAAAACTCAGGCAAAAAGTTCATTTTGGTGTGGGTAAAATGCTTTTATTTTTTAAAAGAACAAATAAAAGCAGCAGTGGGCATTGAGATAAAGCAGAGAATAAGAGCTTGCTTTGCCCTTCCTTGCCTTGCCAGCATTATCCCAGGGCTACTGCACAAGATCCACAGCAGCAGTAGAGACAGACTTCAAACACCCTCAGAATCTCAACTGGGCCCCATCTTCCTTTAAATCCATCAGTAAATCGAGAAGTACAGGAGAGATTCTGAGATCCCTAGCATAAAGAAACCCAAAACTTGCCAGAAGTTGGACTTGATGATTGTTGTGACTCCAACTCAGGATATTCTGTGATTCTTTAAAATAGACTTGCAGCTGAGATAGCAATCTGAGTGAGGAAAGAACAGAGAGCCCCAGGATTCTGAACATTTCTTCACTGACCACTCAGGCACAATCTCTGAACAGGGGCAGTGCAAAAACAGGAAGTACAAATCCAGAACCAGGTAATGTGTGTTTTTCCCTGCTAGCAGACATTCTGAGAGGCTTACAGTGGACAGCAAGAAACTGTACCACATGTG
>JAWWMU010000121.1:31494099-31508469 GCA_035048155.1 Cinnycerthia olivascens
CTTTTAAGTCATGAAAATATGTTATGTTAGCACTGTTCTAAGATCTTTTTTTTAAGGTGCTTGTCAAGCAAAAGTTTGTATAGAAGTATTTTTGTCAGAGCAGGGATTGTTTGCTTGTGTACATTTTTTTCTTGCCCTCAAAGTATCCTGTTTAATAAAATTGCTTTGTTTTATATGGTGTTAGCAATAGGATAACCTAGCAAAGTATATCCCGCCCCCCTCCTATTCTGATCTTTAGGCAAGCAATGCCAGAAACAGGCAGATAAACCTAATTTTGACACTATCAGTTGATTTTTCAAAGCTAGGAGGTGCAAGTACCTTGGCTGGGGTTTTCCTGTTTAGGTGGTGTTACTGCAGCATGCATTTATTTCTCAAAGGGCTTCAGTTAGGGTCTTAAAAGCTAAAAAGTGTGAGAGCTTCCCAAAGGCTTTGGATATGGTATGGGAAAGGTTCTGCTGTATTCTTTTCATGTATGTTGTAGACAGTAGTCCTGGAAAGTACCTGGCCTGTCACGGTCACACAGTGCAGTGACCAGGTGTGTGTGTAGTAAATGAGGGACATCTTTGCTCATGTGCTTGGCTTGTAGAGAATTAATGAAGGTGGTAGCAAAGTGGAGCTGCTCTGTCACAGAACATGTGTACACATATATGTTTAGTTTCGTGCATTGCATGGAGCCTCCAAACGCTTCATACTGTGAGGAATTGCATAGAAATAATAATTGTGCAAACATCTGTGTGAGTAAAGATGCAGTCATATAAAGAATTATTAACAAGTATGCCTGTAAAATCTTCTGAATACTCATTGTCTCACTTTCTCTGCAAGTAAAGTTTATGATATGCAGCAAGATAAGTGAAGTCTCACAGGAATTTTTATTGCACTCCTACTGAAAGAAACCAGGATGGAGGTTTACCAACAAACATTATTTGAGCAAAGGAATGGTTGGAATCTGGAGCCTCATTTGTTCCACTTGAGGAGTTTTAGAGGTTTAAGGAAACAATTTCAAGGTCTGCAACTAATACCATATTTTGAAGTCAACTGCAAATGAAGCATAGGGAAGGAAAATACATTGTGTTGACCAGGTCCAGCCATTTTGCAAATTTTCCATATACAGAAATGTATTTGTTTCCTTGACATTTAGGAGAGCATACCTCTCTGATTGACAATTGTGTAACAGGGTTGAGGTTAAATACCATTTAAATCTCACACTGTGACTAGACTGGGTAGCTTTTCCATCGAGAAATATGATGTGTTAATGGGCATGATTCCCTAAGAAGCATAAAGGGGGTGTATAGGCAATTAGCATTTTCTGAAATGACATTTGAAAGTTAGAAACAAACCAAGATGACTACCTAAAGATTTGACACGAGTTTTTCATATCACTTCATCTAACCAAAGCTGGAATCTAAGTCTTGTATGGATTTATGGTATATGATGTTTTTGGTAGTCACTGTAGAATAAAGCACATGACTTGTTTGCTAATATCTCTTCAGTCTGTGATTCAGGGTATTACCAAGAAATCAGTGGTGTGGGTGGCTGGCTTGGAGTTGAAATTCTTTATATTATCTCTTTTTGATTAATGTACTTCTGTTTTCAGGTTCACGTAACGCTAGGGACCAAAGAAGCATACATAATATTTCTCTGGTGCTGGGACCAACCTTCTGGAAGAAGACTCTAAAATAACTTTTTGCCTTCAAGTTCTTTGTCCTGGGACTGACTTGTCTTTGGAGAAGAACTCAACAGAAAAGAAGATTTTCACATTGGAGCCATTAAAATAAACCCGTTTAAAAAACTTACTACCTGCAGACAGACTTGCAAAGGTTGAGTCCTGCTTTTCATCCGTGTTCCCACTTCAGACTGTAAACAATGAGTGAGTTTTGGTTGTGTTTCAACTGCTGTATTGCAGAACAGCCTCAGCCTGTAAGTATGAATATTTTCACTGCTTTGTTTTTATATAACTAAATTTTTCACATTATTTAGTTTTCTTGTATTGTTTTGGTTTTGTTTTGTTTTTTAAATTAGGCAAGCTTGGTGAGAATTAAGCATTTAACTGATATCCTGCCTTAATGGGGATCAAAAAAATGTCTCTTCTAAACTGCTGTTACTTTCCTGTCTTTGAGGTCGAATCTATCCAGTCTTGAAAAGAGCCTATATATATTGGAATTGAAAAGGGGGGAAGTGAAAAGGGTGATGAGGATGAAAGCTGTCATTCTAGAGTAAATAACTTTTTAGTGGAGATGTATAAATACCCTCACTTCTGTATGACTTAAGGGCTGCATTGAGTGACAATGATGGTAGAAGGAAATGATTATGTTAAAAAGTCCAAAGTGAAATCCAGTCCTTCACCACCTTAATTTAAAAAAGGATTTAATCTTTAACTGTTCAGTTAGTTTTTAGATTAAATCTTAGAAGAGTGAAGGGATGCACTTATATTATAAATTTCTTTAATGGAATTTAAAATGGCTGTTGTGTGAAAAAGTACATAGCAAACAGTTAAATAAAAGAAAATTCCAAAGCATGTGTTAGGAAAACAGATATATTCCTTGTTTTCATATATTTTTAAGTACCTTTAGAGTATGTTTCTTAGTCCAGTGCTGTTGGAAGAAATTCTGCCTCCATGAAGATGGAATTAACCAGGAATATGATTAGGACTGTGAGAAAGATCATTGTATGGTGTGACATCCAGATCAAGCTAAGTGAATATATAGAAATGACAGTGGTCATACA
Organism: Cinnycerthia olivascens; assembly: GCA_035048155.1. Taxonomy (NCBI): domain Eukaryota; kingdom Metazoa; phylum Chordata; class Aves; order Passeriformes; family Certhiidae; genus Cinnycerthia; species Cinnycerthia olivascens. The sequence goes on from JAWWMU010000121.1 coordinate 31,496,824, forward strand.
GTAGTTTTACAAATATGTTTAAAAAAAACCAAAAAAACGGTTATTACTGGTAGTATTACAGTAACCAAGAGAAACCCAGAGTGAATAAAGAAACCTCCCATTAGTGTTCTCAGCTGCTAATATCTGGCTTTAGGGAAACCAAAGGACTGGTAAAAAGCACCTCACATTATGTTGTCATTGCACAAAGCCTGAATGCCAGACTGATGGCATGCAAATATTAAAGTGTGACCATTAACATTTTGAACTAATGAGTGTGACTTTATCACAATCTTAGTCAAGCAGAGTTGTGGGAGATGAGCTCTGAGATACCAGCATGGGAAGCTGTGATCCTTCTCTCTTGCTTGAATACCATGCAATCATTTAAAATGCTAGCTGTAACCATATAAGACCCTAAGTTGTTTGTCTGGTTTTTTGAACATAGTATTTGAATAAGAAATGACAGTTCAAAATATTTCAGATAGAAAAATGGAAATTCTGTTTGTTTTTGAGAATCCCGAGGCTCAATCCTTACAAAAATCTTGACTCGAGTTCTGTGATCTGTTACAGCCCAAGAAATCCACATATTTTAATACAGCAGTCTGTGGGTAGTGACTCATTAACCAGGTGGAGATTGTACATGGAAAGTGGAGGAAAGGGAAGCAACCCACTATGTTTCTGCTGATATAGTGGTCTGCATTGGCTTGATAATTAAAGCTATCCTTGTGTTTAAGATACTAATGGCATGTTGTTGAGCACTAACCTGCTTTCCGAAATGTGCTTTTCAAATGTTGTAGGAAACTTGCTTGTTACAAAGTGCCAAAATTCTTCAGAATATGTTTCAGAAAAAAGAGATGTGTGCCCTTCTTGGCATGCTTGATGAAAGGCACTTAGTTGTTCTTTCCCTGCAGTTACTCATCTCATTTTGCTGTGTTGTATTGTACAGCCATTGTTCTGCCATGCTCGGTTGTACTAAGTGGAGTGTTTAATTAGACACTTACACCTCTGAGTAAGTACAGGAATGTTTTCCATTTCTGACAAATAGCAAAGCATGTACTGTAAGTATGAGGCAAACTGGTAAATGAGACTAATGATAAGGAAGCAGTTTTCCCTGTCTCTACAGGTTTTGTATGATTGCATGTTTGAGAGATCTACATGCTGAAAAACATGCTAGTTTTTAGTCCCAGAATACTGTTACATATTTCCCCATGGTGTCATAAACTAAGTGAAACATGCAGACTTGGATAAAAGTTCTGTCTATCCCCTGCTGTGCATTCAATTTGTCAGTGGAGTCCAGTTTCTAAGAAGAAATTTCTATTCTGCTGAGTCTCATTCCTTTCATGTGCCTTCTTTCCAGTTTCATTTTAGCTCCTGCATCTCAGCTTTTTCATGTGTCCCAGCCATTACATGTTGAGTGGCCTTATGTGGAAGGACTAATATGGTCTTGTAGCAGCACCAACCACCAGCTTCTCAAAATAGACCTTGAAAGCAGGAAGTTAATTTGCTACTTGTTCTGATTGATGTTTAAAATCTTCCTTCTGTTTTTAAACTTATATTTATTATAGAATATACTGAGTTGGAAATGACTCAAAATGATCATGGAGTCCAACACCAATTCCTGTTCAGGACAGCCCCAAAATTCACTCTGCTTGCTCAGGAGCTTTGTCCAAATGCTTCTTGAACTCTCTCAGGCTTGTTGCTGTGACCACTTCCCTGGGGAATCTGTTCCAGTGCCCAGCCACCCTCTGGAGGAGAATCTTTTCCTATATCCAGGCCACACTCTGCCTGACACATCTTCGTGTGTTTCCTCGAGTCCTGTCACTATTCAGCGGGGAAGGGAGGATCAGAACAGCAGGAAAACGTGGTCCACGTCATCAGTTGTCTGTCCATCTGTTCCAGGGCCTCATGCCTGTTGTGGCCTTGGGAAGGTGAGGCAGCCTGGGGAGGAGCTTGCCTGTCACCACAAGCAGTAGTAACCTGCTTCCATTCTACTCTGTGTCTCCTAGGTCCCCTCCTTCTGCCAGGGGGCATTCTCTGAAATGATTTCTTTTCTTGTTATCTTTGTCAAATGCTGATATCTGAGGCACCTTTAATAGTGACATAAATATTGACCCTCTTTGCTGGAGGGGGAAGTAAAAAGAAAGTCTTAATAGTTGCGTGTTTTTGTGGTATTTTTAGCATCCATTGAGCTAAGGAGTTGCCTTCTCTCTTGAAATCCAGGATGCCTGCTTTCTGCTGGCAAAATTCTAGTGTACTATATTTGAAATGGTCAAATACAGCATGTCTATTATTTTCAGCTATAGTGCACTTAACATTTGAACAGTACATGCATGAGTCCTTTCAGTCAGTTTTATGGAAGAACAATAAGAACACATTACTTTGTGAATTTCACTGCCATTACTTCTTTAATAGCATACCCCAGAGCAGAACAGTAATAATGTTGCAGTTACATACTGATGTTCTTCGAGGTTCCTTAAATCAAAGGCAGTGTTCAAATATTACCATCATCTTTTAGTGAAATGTATCTTGGCACAGCTTTTAGTCTTTTGTCAGTGCTGACTAGATGCACCCTGCTGCTGTGAAATATAACAGCTGTCTTGGAAAGCAGTGTTCTACTTTCTTTCCTAAATGTTACTTTGGTTGCTAAATATTTCACTTGGTGTATCCAAAACAGCAGGATTTCAGAGGGCACATGTTGGAAGCTGGGTCTCTAAGCTTCTCTGAAATAGAGTGATAGAATGAAGAAAGCAGGTATTCAATGCAATAAAAATGATTAGGGATGCAGCTGAAGAAAGCATGTTCCTGATGGTTCTTAATAGCCTAAGGTTCTTACCACAGTAGAATCCAAACAAAATCCAAGGGAGGGTGTTCTTGTATCACCCTCTAAGTTTTTTTGGTTTGTTTTTTTTTTGATTCATAATGTATCTTACCGTAATGAAGACTTCAGACAACTAGTTGCTTTCCTATCTGTTTTCATGATTCCAAGGAGGAGATACTAATCTTTTAATAACCATGTCCAGATTTTCTTGGTGGTTTCAGTAACCTGAATTCAGTTGCTTGTGATCTACCTCTGTTTTGAGAAAAGTAGCACTTTCTCTGATTGCACTAGTTTCCTTACACCTCCCACTGATATTCTTTACAGGTTCTGTAAGCGGATTTTGTATTTCCCAATGCAAGATCAGTCATTTTTCATATGCTTCCTCTGTGCTATCATCTCATCCACTGCTATGTTTCACTAAACTCTGCCAAATCCCTACTACCAGATGTATTGCTTGATAACAGAAGTTTAGAAATCTTGCAGGTTTTCAGAGAAAGTGTCCATGGTTTCTTTCTTAGGCTAAGCTTGTTGCCTACACCAGGAATCTGTTATTTTCCTGTACTGCTTTCTTCCTGATCTGTCCATTTTTAACTTGCAAAGTTAATTTTTGGTCTGAGAAGCATTTGGTCATGATCTGGTGCACTCCCATCTGATTTGGGCCAAAGCTCAGTACAGCTAAGCTTTTCCATTTGCTTTGACCTTGCGAGAAAATTACTGCTCTGCAACAAAAGAATAAACTATGCTCTTTTACTTCTGGCTCCACGCTTCCTTTGCTAGTTAATCTGTAGATGTTTTGTTGCTTGTCTCTTGTTTAGATGATTTCCATTTTGTGTTTTGTAAAGGGGCTGTTGGATTTATGTTGCATGCTGTGCCATAAATGTTTAAAGTGGTTTGGAAAGTGAAGTTTGTTTAGTGTCTCTTTTGATATATGAAAGAGGATCAACAGGTAGGTGTTCAGAGTGGAGAGGCCAGTCTTAAAAGAGAGACAGGAAAAACCCTGCACATATTGCTGTGTAATTGAATACTGGATGCTTCAGAAGACATAAATGATCTTAACCCTGGTTACTTAAGGAAATTGTCCATGGATGGATATTGTCAGTCCTAGTTACTTTCTGGAGAAGGAGTCATAGATACAGCTAAGGGTACTGCATCTAACACTGCAACTTGTGCAGCTCTTAAAAAGGAGAATTAAACATTCATTGTGCCTTACAGCTGCAGAATAGATCCACCCCCAGCAGGCACACATACCACCTTGCTACTTGAAGAAGTACTGGCTCAGGCTCCATGTTCAGTACAACAGTTCTGTGCAAGTGCAGCTTCCTTCTTAAAATATGTGAAACTCGGGCTCTCTTTTTCATTAAATTTAATTAGTCTACTGCACTCAGTAAGCCTGTGAAAGACTCATGTAAAAGATGACAACCTTAGAGAGCCCACAGATTTCAGTTACCTACTGACGTGGGTACTTAACGTTTTGAGCTGCCAGTTTAGATGCTTGAGATTCTTTCCTTTTCCTATTCAGTGCTGTTGTTAGAAGCAGGTTGAGGGAACACCTTATCAAAGGGGGTAGAATCAAATAAGCAGCAAAATGCTTGGCTTTTATTTATAAAACCTGATCTGCTTGTGTGACTTTCAGCCTGATAGAGCTGCTCTAGGTTTTTCTTTTATGTTTAAATTAGCCACCACACATCTTAAGATATTTTTTGTTGTGTTCAAGTATTAAAGTGTTTACGAAGAAATGGAAGCATTTTGTGTTTATGTATAAAAACCTGGTTGAAAATCAACTGAATATCTTATATTCCTTTATTATGTCTGTGAAATTTTTAGCCCTTCCTTAGCTGCATTGATGCTATTTGCTTAATATACTATTATTTGATAACATGGAAAATAGCTCTTTGGAGGAAGTTGGAAACAAGAATTATGCTGTCTTTCTGTTGATTAGAATGTGTTTTGCCATTATCAACATACTTGAAGAAGGATGTAATACGCTTTTAATATCTGCAGGCTCCACAGAGCAGAGGCTTTCCACTTAAACAGGGGCAGGAAGAAGATTGTGCTGTTTGTTGATCTGGACACCAGTGCAAGAGCCCTTGAATTTCTAGTTTCTCTGAAATCTCCTAATTTTTCAGTGAGAAGACATTTTCAAGAGCAAAGCCCTGGTATGAGTCACTGACAAAAGGAGCTTCCACAAGAGCTAGTTGATGCTATCAAACTATCAAAAGTTGATAGTTTGCAAATCCGTTGGAGGCTGTGCTGAAGCATTCCAATGCAATTTTTTGTAATTTTTCTGTAATTTTTCTAATGGAACTTGAAGCTATAAAGCCATGGTATTTCTGGTGTGCCTTCACTCTAATGTTTGTCAGTTCAGCTGTTTCATCCCATTCTCCTTTTTGTGTCAGAGCAGGGAAGATGGGGAAGCATGAAGATTCAGGGGCATTTCTGCTTGCCAGCTGCTGCTGACAGGGGTAATCTGGACATAGGCTGAGAGATGTGCACTTTCACCAGCACTGTTTGGAAGTATGCTTTGTGTTCGTGAATAGGGAAGTCAGTCGTTGCCCTGAAGCTAAGTGTTCAGCCTTTTGGCTTTAACTGCTTTTGATATGAAAGGGAGTATTGAGACTAGAAGCTTCCTCTGCTGATATTTTACTGTATTTTTATTGTAACTTATCTGGAATGGATCTCAGATATTCTATTGGTGATCATTCTTAAGACCAATATGCAACTCAAAAAATATGTACTTTTAAATTGCTGTTTTAAAGATCTTTGCCTGCTCTTACATATTTGATTCCCAACATTAGCATTTCACAATGCTGAAAGTTTTCGTTTTTCAGATTGTTCCTCAAACCTCTGGTTCTGCAGTTGCTGACACGACATCTACTTACTTATGCATGAGATATGCATGATACCAAAGTTCCCATTTACTTACAATAATGCTATTCTTCACTGTTCTCAAAGATCCTGAATTTATAAGATATCCATTAAGCCAGACTTTAATAGGTAATCACTTGCAGTTATTTTCTTGCCTTTGTCTTCAAAGTAGTTTAGCTGATCACTCTAAAACGCTGACTTCTGTAATTCTGGGTTAATATCCTGCCACAGGAAAATATTCTCCAGAGTGAGGAAGATAGAAGAGTGGAGGCAGGGCAGAAAAGCTGAAACTGTCAACTGCACTCAGATGCAGATTCACAGAAGTGATGATTCTCTGAAACCATTGGATATTTTTTTGTTTGTCAAATAATTTTAGAGAGTTTTTTAGTTACTTGAATGTATCTTCAAGAGAGCTGTAGCTAACTGTAGCCAAGGAAAGATACCATCTTTCTTTGTGTTTTGTATTGTAATCTCTCAATTAAATGTGTAACACTGAGTGATTTGTTAGTATGTCATGCTCTGAAAGTGATTTGACATCATGAGGCTCACTTGGAATTTTTAAAAATAGTTAAACTACATTATCTCTCTTTTTGTAAATTCAGCTCATTCAGGCTTAGAAAATAGTCTGAGTTTAAAATATATTGTCTTTAGCATGAACAGGGTCTTAATAATTCCTTTTCTCTGGCTTGTGGTATAACTTTTTCAGGGTGAATATAACTACCCTTGATGTTCTGCTTGACAGTGTATCCTAAAGGACTATTTACTTTATAGTTCATAAATTTTGGTACTGAGATGCTCTCAAATCAGACAGTTTTAATTTGCCTTATCTTTGGCAGGTCTACATTACAATTTATGTGTTTCTAATCTGCACAAGATGGTTTCAAGTTGGTATGTGGCTGCCTTATCTCCATAAATTGAGAAATTAATTGAGACCAAACTGTGATTTGTCTTTTTAACTTTGCCCGGACCAGCCTTTCTTTGCTGACATAGGATGGTATTTCATGCTCAGCTATTCAGCCAGCTGGAGTTTTCCATCTCTGGACCAGGTGTACAGGGCTCATCACAGTGCATAGGAGGAAATTGTTCTTGCTTGTTGCTAATCAGTGTCTGCATTCCCTCTGTTTTATGTCCACCTCTCTGAGCAGGATATGGTGTAACACAGAGCTTTGTACTTCAAGTTTGTTAAAAGAAATTGTGACCATTGAAAGTATTGTACTTACTTAAAAAGTAAAAACATTTCTGATGGGCAGTGTGTCGTGACTGCTGAGTGTGGGCACATGCTCTGGAAATTTAGCATTCTTTTATTCTGGCCTCAGATAGCTCCAAGTAGGTTCAAGACTCGCCTTTGCTGAAAACCTCCAGTTCTTTTACTGATACCTAATTCTGTTTTCTTGCAGTTCAGGCTTGACTGATTTGAAAGTTCAACATTGCTGTTCTTGTTTTACAGATGCCTGGAAGATGTCAGGCAGGTTGTTTGGAGAGATGCATGGTGGTCCATCAGTGACATCAGAACCTATGACCTTAAATTAGGAAAGAACAGAAAAATTGGGATGTAGAGAATGACATAGTGAAAAAATGAATCTAATTTGAATAAAATGGGGGAAAATACTTCCAACAGGATTTATGAATATGTGTTAATTGGACATTACACCAGAGTAATAGAATTTTAGAGATGATACCACAATCAGTTTTAAGAAAGACAGTTGCATAAAATGTAGTTATTAATCTTTACCTCATTACGTGTATTTGCATAAAATTCATCTTTTGGGGTGTTTTTTTTTTTTTATTTTGTGAACTGAAAAGCTGATGCTTTCATGGATTAAATTCCCTAAAGAAAGCACATATGCATATGTTCAACTGGGAATTGGAGCTGTCTATCAACAGAGTGTATTACTTATGGAAGAAAATTACTTTTATGATATATATTCTAAATGTAGGGGGCTTACAAACCAAAGTCCACTTTGAGAAGATATCTTGAAAGACTAGAGTAAAATCTATATAGGACATGTTCTATTTAACTCTGTTTGGAGCAAATATTACTTTATATACAGCTTGTTGTACTGCAGTTACTAAAACCCCATTTAATTCCTAGGCTGTAGGATTGTGGTCAAATAATGGATTACTGTTAAAATGGGAGACTAAATCCTGCCAGGCGAAATTGCAAAGAAATTTGCTAGGATATGTAAACACACATGCACATACGTGCACATGCACTTATGCAATGCACTGGATTGCTTGTGTATGTGGCAGCAGCCTGGCATTGCTGAACTTGTGAGGAGTGGAAAAATGCCAACACAAGAATAGGCATGCTGATCCACGGAGTAGCAGGCAAAAGAGCTTACAGGCCTTTTACTCTCCATGGAAGAATATCAAATGCATATTTTCTCTTTTTAACATCAGAACTAAACTTTGAAAATTAAATTACTTTTGAGTTAATAGTGCAGAGAAAGGAAAATTTTGAGAGAGGGAAAGGAAAAAAGCTGCAATGTGTGTACTTCAGGAAATAAAGAAACAGGAGTTGTGTGTGAGCTACTTAATAATTGCTTTTAAAAACTATTTTAGAACGTTTAAAAGATGTGGTCATAATGAAAACATGGATTAAACTGACTGCTGAGAAACTAGAAACAATGCAGTTGGGGCCTTTTTGTATGGTTGTACCTCTAAAGAAACAAAACATGTGCCGTGCATCTCACATCACTGTGATTCAGCTGCTCTTTTAAATTCAGGAATAAAATGCCAACATTTCTGTTATTATAGGAGATTAATGTTCCTACACAGAGAAGACAATAAAAAGGAAGCTTACACCTTTTCATACATATGCAATACGCACCTAGATTAAAACCTGACAAAAAATTGACTGAGGCATGAAGATAGGTGTGTGTTAGCTGATTCAGTGGTTAAAGAGCTGAATGCTATGGGCATTTCTTCAGGCTGTAAATTTCAGGTTCTTCTACATAGCAAAGACATTTTTTCTGATTTGGCAAAATATTTATTGCATTGTGGGTTGAATTTTGGTGTTCAGTTGATTTGGTTTTGTCTGTTTTGTCTGGTTGGGGGGTTTTTGTGTTTTTGGCTGGGGTTTTGTTTGTGGTGGTGGTGGTGGTGGTTTTTTTGTTTTTCTGTTGTTGGGGTTTTTTTATTGTTGTTGGTTAGTTTGTTGGTGAGGTTTTTTGTTTGCTTTGGGTTCTTTTTTGTGTATTTTGACATAATCTGCTGAATTACAGCAAAACGCAACTGCCCAGTGCTTCACTGGGATCCTGCTGACTGCCAAAATACTCTTGGATGCTTATTAGTTGTTTCTATGGGGCATGTGTATAAGCATCATTATTTTCTTTGAAGGCAGCTCATCTTGGGTGTTAAGGCAAAATTTTATTCTAACTAGATTTTAAAATGGAAGATAATAATTCTGGATTCTATGTTTTTTGATTTTATTTTTTTTACTTACTATACGTTCATTGAAAACAGTTTTTTTATCTAATGAAATTATAAAACAAGAAGAGTTTCTGAAGGGACCAATACTCACGTAAGTGCTGCAAAACATGTGCTGTAACACCTTAAAAATGGGAGGGTGTCTTGAACATCCCCTGAGACAGTGAAATTATTCTCCTTGTATACTGGTAGCATCCTTCATATCACCAAAATAATGTTTTGCAATATCTTTGTCTATTTCTCAGTGCCTTTAAACTAGACACCAGTTTAAGTAATGTTCACTATGTTTAGTCAGAGAAAACAGAAGAGCTTACACCACTCTGATCTATCTTTCTGATAGGAAAAGTGACCAGGTACCCTACAATACCTTACACTGCATAACAATTTACATAATTGGGTGTTCCAGAATTAGTCAGCTCACATTGTTCCCCAGTGAAAAGACAAGAAAAATTATGAAAGAAGGGAGATTTTATTTGGAATTGATGTGTTTGTAACTTCTGTCTAAAAAGACCAGCAAAGCTTCCTCTTTGAAGGATGCTCTGAGACAGCTCAAAAGCCTGTTTTGCCCTAGAGTTGTTTGTTGATCACTAAAATGTGCATCAAGTGGCTTTCTCTTACAAGGAATCACTTTTGAACTTCAGTTGCCAGCTCTAGAAACTCCTTCTGTGTTCAGAGGGTCAAGCTGAATCTTTTTCCCACACTGGTACAGTAAGCTTTCCGTGAACAATCCCTCTGCTTCATCTCACTGGAATTTAGTAAATAATTTGGTCATGCCCAAGAAGGAATAGAATTCAGCTTAGGTTCTTAGCAATGTTGGCTCTGCAGTCATTGCAGGGGTGACTATTACTGACAAATTATTTTTTATAACCAAACATAGTAGGCACTTATTTTTATAATGCCTAAGACAAGAAATGCTATAGGATGCACTAACTGTGGTATGGTTTGTGCTTTTACTATTATCCCATATAAACAGCCACATCTAAGTTTTGTATTGTGGTTTTATGCTAGTTTATGTGGTTTAGTTTCTTTAAAAACAAATTAACTGTAACTATGCAATTTCTGAACGTAGAAGAGTGGTCTCAAACCTTGCTAGGAAACAATTGGAAAGGGCAGAAAGGTCTGAACTTCTCAATATTTGAATCCCTAAGAGAGTGTGTTGAGTGTCATGATAGTGCTGAATCCTGATTATTTTTTTTTTAGCTTTGAAGATAGAAAATAAACACTTTTATGGTGTTCTTAGTGGAGAATGTTTTCCCTTGAGTTTTGACAAATATTGGCTTAATAAATTGCACTCAAAATGTATTTGCATTTTCAGTATGTCTTAAAATAAATTCCATAGCTTAGGAAGTTATGTTTTAAATTGTCTGTAGTGATGTTATAGAGAAAATCAGAATAACTTCTCCTGAATTATTTTGATGTAGTATATATCTCTCCATAGTCTAAAACTTTACCACTTTTAGTTGAGAAGCATGTGTCAATGTCTGTACACAACAGCAGTTGTAGGTGGCTACTCTAAATGCCTCTGTTCAAGGATATTGAAAGACCTTCAGGGAAACCTGGTGAGATAGTGAAGCAAGGTTAAGGCATAGAAATCAGGCAGGAAATCTGGGAAGAAAATTAAATTCTTGCAAATTCTGTGCCCTGTATTTCTGGGTGGTATAGCCTGAGAACAGTGTGGCATGGGAAACTCTGAAAATAATTGGATATGATCAAGATTTGGCATTTGCCATGATGCCAAGCCAGTGGTTCAAAACTTTTTTTTAAATTGGTATAGGTGCCGTAGTCCACTAAAAACCTGTGTGTTAAAGATACCTGACTATTTCAGGTTATGAAACACAGGGTGGTGGTAGTAATATTTTAGCTTAATTGTTGGTGTTTTTCTTTAATTTAGGAATAATGTATATCTTCCTCCCAAAAACTGGTATTCACTTCTGTATTCATAGGTCTAGTTTTAGGTAGATAGAGTTATGCCCTGTCTTTTTAGATATCACATGGTTCCATTTGGTGAAGAGTAAAATGAAAAATATTTACTATAAATAATCTACACTTATGCAGCCAGTTTAGAAGCTCCCAGCCTGCATCTCTTCAGAAAATGTGATTTTGCTCTGTATGTTTATTGTTCTTTCTATTCTTCATTCTGACTTTAACTGCCAGTCACTGTAAATATGTAGCCAAAAGCTAATATTGGATGTATCTTGGTTTTGGTAGAAGCTGACAACTCTTGTGGAATCGGGAAGCAGTTGTCCTGAGTTTACCAATAACATGTGAACCCAGAGGAATCTTAAATATCTTCTCAGTGCTCAGTGTTGCAATGCCAAAGCTTCCTGTTCAGCTGTCAAGGAAGCATGCTTTCCTATTCTTCCTATCATAAGAAGCTCCAATGTATGGTTTTATTCTGGCAAGATCACTAGATCTGACTCACTGAGAAAACCACACTGTATATTTCCTGTATTTCTACAGTAAATCCAGCTTCAGAATTGCCAGTATTAGGCTGAAGGAATTCTATGTAATGGTATCAAAAATTATGCAGTTAGGAGACCTAGACAATAATAGAAAAT
>JAWWMU010000121.1:31508483-31520140 GCA_035048155.1 Cinnycerthia olivascens
AAATGTATAATGGATAACTTGGTATAGAAAACCTGCAAGATAAGGAAGAACAGGCTAGCCACAGAAATGGTTTAGTAAGTAGGAAGGTTCTCCTGAATACTATGAACAGCCAACACTATCTCTAGAAATGGTAGTGTGATGTTGTCGATACTACTTGTGAGTCCAGCAGTAAATTATGACTACTGAATGTACTTGACTTTAAAAAATATCTGTAGTTCAGCTACTGGAACAGTAGGAAGCTATTTCTGCTACTGCTCCTGTATACATCTTTTCAACAACACTGAATTTAGAGGAGTAGAATGGGACAAATAAGTTAGGAATATGGGGTACTTCCTTCCTTGATGAAATTGAAATAATAATGATTGTTCACATGCAAGACCTGTGGAATTGTGGCATGTCTCAGCAAGATTACACAAAAGGGTCTGAACATGTTTTGAACTGGTGTTTTCCTTTTGATGGGACACTGGACAAGGCAGTAGAAATTCCTTTGTTTTGCCAAGGAAAGCAGGACACTTCTTTATAGGGCTTCCTTTTTATATTCCTTGTTGTAATAAAATATGTCGGCTTACGGTGCTTTACTAGTTTTCCTGCACAATGGCTTTTTGTTTTTATTTTGTGTCTTTTGAACCTACAGATTTTCAATGGCACACCATGTTATTCCTCCTTTGCTGCCACTCTTCTGTTGGAACTTGTTAATTAGTTCCTGAACAACTTCACTTTGTCATGTGGGGATATTTTCCACACATCAGGCATGGACTTTTTTGTTGTTGCTCTGGGTCAGTTACTATTCTGCATATGTCAAAAGCTGAGCAGAAAGCTAATTTAAGTCTAAGCACAGCTGCTGATTTGATTCCCTAAGACTTACTGGTGGACTACTCATCCAGAGATGCTTCTAGCCATGCTGTGTGTGGGCTTGCTGTATAAGCATCTCTAAAATACCTACTAGGCCATCCCTTGCTAAATTGTCTTGGCTGCTTGTTGTGTTGTCTTTCTATAATTTTGTGTATAGTGTCACCATTTCTGCATCCTCTAGTAAGATCACCTTTCAGGTGTGTGGCTATTTTTCATAATAAGTGAAGAGCATGGGTGGCTGTTCCTGCTTTCCTTGTGTAGGTTCTAACTGCTTTTTGCTTTGGTGCCTCAAGTGCATGCAGACTGTCCCTGTATTTTGGGATACATTCTTTACAAAATAATTTGCCTAAAATGAACTGGATGAACAGACTGACAGTCAAATATGGGACTTTTGCAGTGGTTTTCACAGGAGCAAGGAATGGGATGGCCACTAAAGGAAATTTGTGATTCCATGCTTACAAATTCTTCTTGTGTACTGCAAATCAGGGTATCCAAGGCCATATGACAGCACTCATGCTGAGGTTATAACTGATCAGTATGCCCTTGGAGCAGCAGGGGCAATCCTGAGACAATGCTGAGGTCGCTCAGGTGACAAATAATTTAGCAAGGAAATGCCAGTGGGAAGATCTCCAGAAAGGTCATCCATCCGTTAGGTTTGTGTCTTGTAGACTGAGACACACAAAGATATAATGGGATTACTTCCCTTAAAAGGGATTTGTACAAAAAAAAAGTAGAGCTTTTAGAGCAAGTTCATTTTGATAAAACTTAACTGAGAAGTAGTACAGTACATCATTAGAAAACCAGGAAAATATTTAGGTATTTTGTTGCGTGCGCACACAATCACATATAAATATATATATATCAACAAGAAGCTGCTACTATCTGGACAAACTAATGCCAGGTTTCTAAGATGATACTCACAGAGGTGTTTAAAAACTCATGAATTCACTATGTGTGTGTTTGTTGATTCTTGAGGATATTACTGTTAAATATTGTGGCTTGCTTTTTGCCTGAAGCAAAAGTACTAGATCTTCCACTCATTAATCCTACTGCTAAAAAATAAACAATGCCATAACTCACAAAAGTCCATTGTCTCCCAGTAAGGGAATTACAATGAGTTGCATAAGGAGATTTTCTGAAGATGCCACGTGGGCCCTGATTTGTTGTCATAGTTAAAGGTGAATTGCAACGTGCAGGCTTGTGAGAACATACGGCAGTGCCTTTAGCAGTATCACCTTCAGTGCAGTGAATGCTTTAGCTGGTTGAGGGAAAGTGTTAGACTTACTAAAGAGTTGGTTTTGTATGGTAAGTGTGAAGATCTTGACAGTGGCTATTACCTGTTTGGAGGTAATATTTCAGTAATATTTTGTTCTTTTACTTTTCTGCACTAGAGTTTGGTATATGCATATCATTCTGATGTAGAAGATTATGCAGAGTTTACGAAGGAGTACAGGAGGCTTGCACATAATGTACCTTATGCAACATGTGTGCCTCCAAGATGCAAATGTGTTCAGACACCTGCACATACAGGACATAACAAACCTCTTTATATTAGTCAGCTTACTCTAGGAAATCTTAATACAGTATGGAAGATAGTTTCTCAGCAAAACTGTTTCAATACTCTATGTTCTTAAGCACATCTGAAGCTTTTATTTGTGTTGTATCTGGAGGTTAAAGAGATGTTCATTTGGCTGAGCAGCAGGGGCTACAAGTTGTAATCCTGGCAATCTCCTCTAGAGAGCTACAGCTCTCATCATGCCAGATGATCTTTCAAGTATTTCCTGTGTTCTTCTTGCGGAAGGTCGGTAAATGAACAGAAAGAAAGCTCAATGCAATACAGTTCATGGCATGTTCTTATCAAGACTTTGGGATTTGATTTTAGAAGAAGCTATTAGAAGTTGCCAGAAAGTTTGTGCTGTAGTGAGTCCTTCTATCAATAGTTTAACCTCTGTTTAAAGTTACCATTTTTGGTTACTAGGGAGGATACACAGGAAGGTCAGTTGCAGCCTGCTCTTAATCACCATCTGAAGCCAGAGGCTTGTACAGTAGTCTAGATGACAGGCCACCTCTGGATGCCATCTGGTGCAATGCAGCTGCTCAAAGCAGAACCAGCTATACCTGACTTTTGCAGGGTCAGGACCAGTTGCGTTCTCGGGATCTCAAAGGGATGAACATTCAGAATCACTGGGCTTTTGATCCAGTGTTTGACCACCTACATAACTGTTTATTGTATTTATATAATAATTGGTGTTTTCTACGTTGTAACTTCGGGCTGTGGCTTCTCAAACTGCCACCATGCACCTTCAAGGCTGTCTGTCTTCTGTTCCCTCCTGTATAGGTAATGGAAGACCATTAAGTCCACAAGGACATGTCTCTTTTCTTACAGGTGAACAAACCTGCTATTTCAGTCTCTCTTCCTATGTCCTGTACAGCAGAGTTTTTGTCCCTTATCTGTGTCATAGATCTGGATTGACTCTGAAATTTCAGTGATTAACTTTATTTTCATCTGTGCAGGCTGGTAACAAGCATCCAAGCACGAGCTAAACTACTGGAAGTTACTCAGCTGGGCAGCTGTAAGGATAGAGTTAATACATTAATGTTAAGTTCTGAATTTTGCTGAGAAACTAAAGCTGGTATCACAGACAAGGGTGCCTAAGAAGGCTGGAAAGGGACTTTTTGTAAGGGCAGCTAGTGGTAGGGCAAGAGGGAATGGCTTTTAACTGAAAGAGTGTTGAATTAGAATGGCTATTAGGAAGAAATTATTTCCTGGAACTAGTTGCACAGGGAAATTGTTGCTGCCACATCCCTGGCAGGGACTTGGAGCAATGTGATCTGGTGGAAGGTGTTGGGAGGGGGGCTGGAACTTGGTGGGCAGAGGATGGCCATTAAGGTCTCTTCCAATCCAGACTATTCTTTGAGTCTATGATTTGTTGCTTTCGTCATGCTCTACTGTCCTTTAATTGATTAACTGCTGATCTACAGTCAGACTTCACAGTCTAAAGACATTAAAGCAGTATAGTCACTGTAACAGAAAACCAGTGTGATTCTTTTAGATTACTGGGGGGGCTTAAATATTATGTTAAAAATATATTAAACCACCCAACGTAATAAAAATAAAATTATTAGAAGGGTAAGTAAATTTGTGGACAATATAACAGCCAGGCTGAAAGTTGCAAATGTAATCTTAAAATTTTACTAATGTATATTTAGAAAAGAACAGTGCTTTCTAGCTAATGCCAAGGAATAAATTCAGATTTACTATGTAACTTAAAGGTGGTGTAAGCATCTGGAACGGAACAAGTTCCCTTTGATGCATGAGCTAAACACATTTCTTAAAAGACCTATTGTCTTTCAGGCAATTTGACCTCATCTGGCAATTTTTTCCTGTTTATTTAGAAAACATAGGCTGCAATTGCCAGTTGTGTCATATGATGTCTAACATCATCATAATATAATGGAATATTGTGTAAACAAGTCAAAAAGCTTATACTTCAAAAGATGCAAGAAGGTGTTGATTTTGCTAAAAAAAGGGAGCTGTTTGAGATAATATATAATCCAGTTTGATGTATAACGTTATGAAATAGATTAATTTGATGAGACATTGGAACTTAAAATCAGTCTGGAAGATTTGCTTTTCTGACATTTTAGATTCTTCTATTTTTCCTTTAGTTTTGCTTTGTTCTATACAGGAATGAAACTGTTAGTTGTTTTGCTGAGGAGCTCAGACAATCAGATTTAATCTTTTTTTTTTTTTTTCCACTTGAGTCAGTCAGTACATGCCAAGTGATTTTGCTGTGAAAGCTAAATCCAATGTCCACTTGATAAATGGGCATATTAGATGCTGGTTGTAACTGCTCATATTATTAAAACACTTAGCTGTTTTCAGTCCTTGGTCTCAATTTCCTAACTCCTTTAGCTGGAGAAATCATGAGGCATCATGAACTTTTGGAAACTAAATGAAAGCTGAGTGTGCTGGAGACTTGCTACTTGCCTCTGTTGCTTAAGAGCTGGCATGAAAGCCTGTGCCAGTTTCCTCCTGCTTCTGTTCTAATGAAACCATAGTTTGCAAGATCCTTAATCAGTCAGGAGTCTTTAAACAATCTCCTAAAAACTGCCCAAGTAGACTGAGAAAAATATGTTTTAGTGAGGGCAGAAGCTTTGGTATCTCGTAGTCGATGAAAATCACAACATTGGTCAGAACATCATTATGCTGGGCTTAGATATCAGATGTTACTGCTTTAGAATAAATCTGTCACTGAAATTCAGTGGTTTGGAGGCAGTGTCTAGCATTTCAATTTATGTTGCACATTACCTTAGTTGTGCGTCTCTGTGTTTCTTCTGTGTGGGAGATGTTTTGACGTGAGACATTTGAAACTCAAGGGTCTACTCTTGCTTATTCAGAGACTGTGGGCTCCTACACTTCAAATGGTCATTGTCACTTTATGGTTCAAAATTGAATTAAATACTGAAATGCTAAACATGCTAGCACTGACTAGAATTTTAATACTACTCTGTATGGTGTCTCATCAACCTTTATAGAGACTGTATAAATGATGGACTCTGTAGTGTAACCTCACAGATTCAAAACAGCTGAAAAAAATGAGAATACCACAATATTCAGGGAAATGTTTGGGGAATATGCAAGCTTTCTTCTTCAAAAAATCACATTTAGTTTGTGGCGATCCTATACATCCAGCCATTGGTTTCACTGTGTTAGTTTGCTACCTAATGATCTAGTTGGTAGAGATGGGTGTTAGCTTTCCAGCTTTACATGCATACGTGCTCCTACTTAGGGTGGAGAGTGTGGAGAAATGTATCTAAAACACACAATGCGCAAAAACAAATGCAAGGGATACCCCTGCCCCTACAACCCTCTTATGTAGAGTTTGATAAAAGACACGACAATGTTTTTGGGCAATTTTAATGGGTCAGTATTGGGAACTCAGACACATCACTCAGACCACAGTTTGTCTTGAGACACATTCAGACATTCTGTGCATGAGACTATTTTGGAAGTAGAACAGCATGTGTGTGGGAGGACAGAAAACTACTTCTACAGGGGGATCTGATACTTCCTGTTCTGAGCAAGTAGCTCGCCCTTCCTGTGTGTTAATATCTGGAGGATCAGATGGGTGCCACAGCAGAGGGAATCTTGCTGCTGGTATTTTTTCAGAGCAGATACAAAAAATGAAAGGTCAAAGAAGGTAAATAAAGGGAAGGATTTGAGTTTCTCCTCTAACCATTCAAATCCTTAATCTTGAAAGGGTTGACTATCTTGACTTGATTAAATCCTTCCCTTAGATTTCTGTCTTGGGATTTTTTTTTTTTTTTCTTTAGCCTGTGCTGCTTTTGAAGTTTCAGCTGAGATTTTGAATACAAAGGTAGCAAATGGCTCTGTTTCAACAGTTCTGTCATTGAAATGTCCTCAGGGAAGAGATAGGAAACACCTATCTTGATTGGTAAAAAAAACCCAACTGAATTTGCAGATTTAGAATTTGCTTTTCACATTCAATAATCGTGAAATTAGCCCTAGAATAAATGGTAACAGAAAATTCTTCAAAAGTTCTTCAGAAAATGCTTGCTGTTTGATGGTTACTTCTGAAACATCAAACACAGTAGATTTGAGACCCTAGAGTCTGATAGTTCCTATTTAAAAAAAAAAAAAAATCCCTATCATATCTGTATTATCAATGTCTTGATAGTCCACCCATACAGTGTGAAAACAAAATATAGTGAAAACAAATATTGGAGATAGATACAGAGGAAAACCAGGATCATATCCCTTCTTTGCATTTGCCCTGTCGATCATAAGAATGACAATTGTGATGGCTCTACTGGGATTTATTTTGCTTTAGGAGGGTTTGGAATTTGGATTGGTTTCGTATGGAAAGATGTATTAACACTAGATCTCCTAGTGTCACAAAGTGTTAAATGATGTGGTTAACAGTTTTTATATTTCATTATGTTCTAACTACCATACTGTTACTTAAAACTCAAGCTGCAAAGAAGTATCAGAGAGTGAATTGTTTCTTACTGTATTTGATACCATTATAAAGACTTAGCTAGCAGTCAAAATTGACCCTGATGTTGTGGAGACATGTATTAAAAGTATTAAAAGAGTATTAAAAGCTGTTAACTTTCTAGTGTTTATAAATGCACAGTCATCTTTTTATTTTTAAAATGTTCAATGATTATTCTCTGACCACAGAAACCTATTCTGCAAAGCAACTCTGTATAGCCTGCAGATGGATCATTCAGTTCTCTGCTCACCAGGGAGAGTTTCCATGTAGGGAGTTAGAAAGTAAATTTATTAAGTCTTGAATAAGGCTTCGGAGAGGAGTTAAATGTTCTTTAGTTAGCTTTTGCCAAGAGAGATAAGCCTGTTTTATGACAGTATTAATTTAAGGGAAGGGGTAAACTATTTTTTGGCTTGGCAAGGCTGCTGAGCCTGCCAGCCAACAGTAGGCATTGCTGACTTTATGAAGGCAAGCCCAGCAGGTCAATGGGGCCCACTGAAGCCACCCACCCATGCTCTGCCATAACCCACTCAAATGTGGAGTGCTATCAATACCTTGATCTTCACAATCTGCACTCCTTAAATTTTATTTTTTTAGTCATCTGAAATTAGAGAAGAAACGGATGCAAGACTGCAGAATTAACCTTGGAAGCTGTATTTTTACTTTGTATCAGTTGAGATGCCAAAGCATGGTACATAGTTTTGTTTTTTCTTCATTATGTATCAAGCCAAAATAATATGTCATGAAAAATAATCTTGTCTTGAAGAATAAGGAGAATTTGTGACAAATTTCAACAAAAGTTCCTCTTCTACAGGTTGTCTTGTCTTTAATTTTAATTATCTTGGTCAGAAAAAGGAAGGTGCATCACTTGGCATTTTTATATGCAATGCTTCATATTGATTTGGATCTGGTTGGAAGCACATTGCACAAAATCAGACTAGATAGATCAGAACAGCATGTTATTTCCTTTCTAATGTATTGTACTGTGCCCTGTGCTTTTGGGACACAGATAAATATGGAATGACAGAAAAAATGTCTTTAGATGCATGATATATTAATATAATTTAAGTAATACATAAATACGATATGTGCAGTATATTTCTACTGCATATGAAATAAGACAAAACTGTATGTATAAAGCAGTTATTAAAAATTACATTCATAGCATTTGGGTAAATGCTAAAATATTGTCAGTAGAAAAGTTATCCTTCCCTTGTGATAGCTTGATGATATCAACAAGTATTAATAAAAAGAAAAAAATTCTGCTCAATGGAAACATAACTGTGTCTGTGTTAGTTTTAGAGAAGAATGATTACAACAAAGATATTACTTATGACTTTAATAACAAATTTCTTATTCTGAATGTGAGGTGCAAAGATCCAGCCTGTCCCTGTGACTGATTTGTTGCCCTTTTAGACATTGAGGAGAGTGGATATTCTGTTGCCTGATTTCTTACAGTTTACTTTACTGAGATGCTAAGATATAAAAAGCCAGGACATCGTACAGCTGGATAAAGAACATTTCTGTGTGATAAAAAGAGTTGGCACTTTTTCTTGTTTTGTAAAGTGGGATAAATTAAATGGGTAAGCAAAAGGAGAAAGGTGCCATATATGTAAATTTTAATAAAGAAGCATTGTTTTCAGAGATTTTGTATTCACAATATGGCAGTAATATATTGTCCTCCCTATTTCTTCACCACCACATATTGCTTTATGCTTTAGTGCACATTCCTCATCTGCATCTGCAATACCACTTTCCTTTGAGGGCTGCCTGCTGTAAGTAAAATCCACACAGACTTTTGTGTTGTAGAGTCCTTTGCGATGCTGTGTGTCATTTAACTTTCACTTAGACTTGGATTTTTGATATGTTGTAACAGCTGTCTCAAAATATCTGGTGTAGAATTAGCAGAACATGCTCTTCTGGAGCTTAAAAGATTCCTTTGCTTTTGATAGCCAGCAAATGCAGGCTGGCACTTGACTTTGGAATAAATTTGTATGAGACTTCATACAAAGGTTGACTTCACTTGCAACTTCAGCTTTAAGCAGGAAAGTGATTGTCAGCCTCTCCTAAGATCTAAATGATACAACTTAAAATCCTTTTTATTTTTAACATCTTGGTGTTACTCTGTATGTCTTAAATTCTTTTTTTCTTTTTTTCTTTTTTTTTGAAGACCTCTTGTGAAAAGCAGAGAGGGATGCATAACTGCAGAAAGGAGAAAAAACTCCAAAACTTGTCTTTTTCATACAGGCAGGGAGCTTGCCTAGTTCAGAAGTGTTGCCATCACTTATGAAAGTGCTTGAGCTAAAGAACCACAGGCTGACCTCTGGACAAAATCTGGAAGTAGTGAAAAAAGATCATTTCTTCCTTGAAAGGCAAAAATACAGGGGAATAAAAAGGAAATTTTGTATACATCTGGACCCATCTGTGGCAATTGTATGTTTAAAGCAACAAATTAGAGTTTTGAATTTCTTGCAACAGGCAGTCTTTAAAGCTTTGAAAAACAGCATTTCAGTGAAATGTTTGTGGCTTTGCTGAAGGGCAGGTTGAATACATCGTATAATTAACTTTCTAGGCAAAAGTTTAAAATTGTTTAAAGTTTCAAGAAACTTGCAGGGTTAAAGTATTTTGTGTGATGCAATTATTGGAGGTTTTCTGATTTCTGATCTGATATTTTGAAGGAAATGCTACTGTGTGGGTGCAACACGTCACTCGCAGGTTAAGAATAGAAAAGATCCATTTTTACATCATTTCTATGGTAACTGAAATGTGATCCACTTTCATTGCATCTAGTACATATTCAAAGCAAGGCTTCTTAGGTGGGTCTTCAGACTACTTCCATTCCTCTCAAGACATTCAACACAAAAGACTACATCTCTTCAACTTCAGTTTCAAGATTAGTTTTTCTTTTCAGGGTGTAAACATTGCCTGTTATTTAATTCATATTCCAAATTCTTCAGCTTTTTGTCAAGAGAACAAACTGAGTAAAGCCATTAAATGATGGCACTTCATATTCCACTTCCAGGATCCTTTTACAGGTCGTTTCATCTCATCTTCCCTGTGCTCCTTGTCACCCCTTGCCCCTCCTAGTAAAAGCAGAGGTACTTTGGCACAATGCAAAGGGAAAAAATACTTTAATACAGATTTTAAACTTTTTTTGTCCATTGATACTAAATGTTTCAGTAACTTGACTTAAACTGCCAAGAAAGGTAGCAGTCAACTTAGCTAATCAAAATATGAACCTACTTCTATTTCCCTCCTGCTAGGAAACAAATCCACAAGGAACACAAATAGAGGACACAGGACTCATTGTAGTTATGCTGACATGGTTGGGTCATTTATTTGTTTTGTCAGAAACATCTTGAAAACAAAGCTTTAGATGGTAGAAATACTTGGGTGTATGTGTATGTTGAAGTTCTTAGCACTAGTGTCATAAACATTCATTTGTTTTATAGATGACCTTTAGTCAACATTTCGTTACTATGTGTTACTAGATTAGTGGTGTGTAAATGTATTCTAAGGGTAATTATTTATGGTGTGATATCAAGCAGTTTGAGGTATAGGTGAAGCCTAGTGGGATTAAATTTTGCTGAGCCCTGTCAGCATTTTTTATTTCTTTTTAACATAAAGCATTTTATATGTCTTCCCCTCCTGAAAGTCATGGTGATTATCTCAGCTGGTGAGCCACAGCTTCTGTGGCGCTGGAGGAGACAGAGGCCAGTTCCATAACATAGTACTTTCAAACTCCCAGAACACAAAATCAGTCCTTCACCACAGAAAATCAGTCATGCAACAAGGCTTGTGAGCTACACAAGGAGAGAGCATGGAAAGCCACAGATGGTAGAGGGAAATGAGCATAACTACGTTTAATTTCTTCCTAAGTGGAAGATCAATGTGCTGCTTCTCAGCTTCTTTCAAATTCAATTGCAAAAATTAATCTTGTGTGTTCATTCTTACTGTGTATAAAACATTGTTATGCATGTATTCTTACAGATACAAGACCTCAGAAAACAAAACTTCAAAACAAAATCGTAGCGAAGCTAATATTTATCGTGTCCTCTGTAAAAGCTTTGTTACTTTTCCAGGCATGTTCCCATACTGCTTTCTCCTGTGTTATATTCCTTGTAAAGAGGTGATTTTTTACAGTGCTCCCCATGTCCCTTTACACATTCTAATTGGTCATTTTGGTTCTGGCTGAGACCATGTCTACAGGAACAGCACAATCTAGTAGGATCAGCTTTGTAGGACAGCAGAACAGTTGCTGTTGGAGTCATGATGTGCATTAGATGTCTTGTGATCTGCCCCAGCCTGGCTCACCTGGTTCATTGGCCTCAATGTCTGTTAGCAATAGGAAAGCATCAGCTAGTCTTCCAGTTCAGATTCATTTAAAAAAAAAGTCTAATTTGTGCACTCCAAGGTTAGTCTGAAATTAAAATTGAATCATGAAAAGTGAGAACTGGTAAAGTTGTTTCAAACGCATTCTCAGGATCCAAGCTAAAACAGTAGTGTAAATGCAGGCTGAGTACTCCTGTAAATAAATTTTTATTTGCTTTCATAGTGAACGATTTTGTGGCACTGCATTTGAATACTGTTCCATAGCTTCATGAGGAAGCTAAGCCTTGCCACATCAGTGGGCACATGTTGGGGGTAATAGGCTGGTGGCCTCTGATAAGGAACTTACTTAAGATAAGAGACATGGTTTGGTGGCAGTGCAGTTTAACTAGTGGTTATTGGTTTACTAGCTCATGATTAGTGAAGAATCATTTACAGTCATTCACAAGATCCAGCACT
>JAWWMU010000121.1:31531652-31544104 GCA_035048155.1 Cinnycerthia olivascens
TTCAGCTGGTGGCCTACCATTTTTCCTTTCCATAAATTATATTTAGAAAAACATTAGAAAAACACTTGCATCTTACAGACAGATTTGTTGTGAAAGGAGTAACCTATTAGTGTCAATAAATATTTTGCAGGCTTGAATTTTTTTTCATGTCACTTGACCCTTTTGTTGCCAAATGGATTAAACCATAATTTTACCAGTATTATTGTTGCACTGATTTAACATATATGCCAGGGGCTTCTGCAAAGAAGGGAGAGTGTCTTAAAAATACTTTGGAAATCTTTCCTTTTGACTGCAACTCATATGTGTTATTTTCCTGAAGATTACTATGGTGATCAGTAAAAGACTCATCACCATAATATGCTCATCTGCATTAGGAGTACTTGCAAGGCACAGTATTGCCTACTCTCTAATTTTTATATGTGACACTTGCAAAGTTTATTCCACACCACTTTAAATTTCATCCCAAATTCTTCTAAAGATATAAAATTAATTCTCATGCCAAGTCCATTAAATTACCAGTTGAAGAAAAAAAGGCAGCTAGAGGGAAAGGAAAACAAAGATGGAGATAAGACCATGAGATATCAATCAACTAAAGGATTTTTTTTTTAATGCTGAGGTTAACGACACTTAAAACTGTCTACAAAGGCATATCTTGAAGACCAGATGTTCCAATGTAAGTGCATCTTCAGTAACTGACATTAAAGCTTATTTAAAATTATGACTGGTTCTGCTGGTGATTAGTAGGATTACGTCAAAGGCATACCAGTGAAACTGATTTGGACTGGTCGCATCTGCTTACCCTTACACTCCGTGCTCGCCCCGACACTGATTTGGCAGCTAACTCTTGGATACTGACCTACAGTAAAGGTTGGGGTTGTGTGACCAAATTGGTCAGTTTCAACCTGGATCAGTTTCTTAATGCTTATTCAGAGTAAGCGTGGGAGTGAGTGTCATGGGATCAGAGTTAATCTGTTACAGGGAACACTGATAGCTTAACCTGGCTGTGGAAAAATATTAAGCTTTTCCTGAATTAAAAAAAACCAAAACAACCCAAAACAACAAACACAGAAAACAATAGCAAACAAACAGGAAACAAAACAAAAATAAAAAACCCAAGCAAAACCACAAACAAACAAAACCCAAACAAAACCAAAATGAAAACCCACTCAAAACAGGCCATTCAACCTTTGCAGCTGTGAATACATCTACTGGAAAGACTAATTCTACATTTTGGGAGCTCTTTTTCCATATACTGTGCTCACTGGCTTTGTTCAGACTGTTCTGTTTTGTTTGGGGGCACAGAGCATGTTGAACATGTTGCCAAAAGAACAGCCACCTCATCACCAAGTGTCAGCCATCCTCATGCAGTATGGTTAATTTCTGCTATCAGTGGTAATTCTGTCTATCAACAGTGCACAAGAAATAACTTTTACCTTCACACAGGCCAAGAGAAATGATAAGTTCAGATTTCAAGCAAGTTTGCAATGAAGCCTGGAAAACTCAAAGTGTTGGTTGAATTGGCAGTAAATGCTGAGTACCAAACTTGCTTCCTCAAGTATGATGCAGAATGGTCCATTTGTGAATGACTTAAGTTGTCATGCAAAAGGTGCATTCCTTTGTAGCTATTGAAGCATTTGTGTGAGCTTATAGCATTCATTGCTTACAGATAAGTTTATGGTTTGTTGGGGGTGTTTTTCAAGAAATTTGATGATATGTTTTCATATACAAGATAGTAACAAAGCCTGTCAGCAGAAAATGAAAGTAGAGTGTTATGTTTGGTTTATCAGTTCTTTCAAGTGAAGTGAACATCACTTTTGGACTTAGCTTGCTATATAAGACACTCCTGGTATGCCATGACAGGCATAAGGTAGGGCTGGAGGTCTGGTAGGTAACACTGAAATCAGCTTACTCTGATTTTCTAACAGATCAAGAAGGTGTTGGTATTTGTAATGATCATAGTAAGCTTTGTTAGTCCAGCAAGTAACTGAGGGTAGGAGCTGTTTCAGCATGGAACAGTGAGACACCCACTGTGGAAACATGTCTCATTTCCTCAAAGTGCTGAGCAGTAAGAAAGCTTTCTATATTGATGTCAGCATTCCAGGAGTACTAGTCTTTTAGCAGTGCTCTGTGTGTCAGAGTCCTGGGCATATCCTTGTTTCCCAGGAATGTGCTTTGTTTCACCCATACTATGCCTTCAGTTCCAGGAAGGGGTTGTTGGCTTTCAGTTTTTAAATCTCTCACATCAGTCTTTGTAGGTCCTAACTAATTTGAAATAATCTGTCAGGCAAAATAAACATATATCAAATTTGTGCCTTTCCTGTTGGGAAGCTCCAGGTGAATGACTCCTGTTGATGGAGCAGTGATGTGAGGCACTCTCAGGCACCACAGAGGAACCTGGGTTTATCTGATGCAGCTGCTGTCACTCACCGTGATCCCTCATCCAGTGTGTGAGATTGGCTGTTGTTGTGCAGGGCCAATTCTTAAAACATTGCCACAAGGAGAAAAATGAGTACTGCTTGAAATTGATTTTGAAGTCAGCTTTCTTGGAATGTGTCAACTCTAGGGAAATGGCCATTCTGAAACAGTTTTCCGTAGGAAATCATCTTTACACTATCAATAAAACTTTCAAAGAACCATACACCTGGGAAGAGAATACTATTTCAAAGTGATTGATGCTAATGGACATCTTGACACTCCACAGATTTTTTCACTTGTCAAAATTCCACCTTCTGGAGCAGTAAAAATAATCTCATGTATGGTATATGCATTTAGCAGTAAAGTAATGTTTGATATGGGGGCATTGTACTGCATTTTGTTTCACACTTATAGTGGAGAAAAACATTTCAAAAGGTGGAAATTAGGATTAAAAGAAATCACATTTCAGTAAGCAGTATTGGGTTTGGAGGGATGGAGGACAGCAGGGAGGGCAGATATAAATGATGGGTGAGTGAAAAGTAGAAAGAGTAAGTGGGGGAGAGGGGTGAACTTTGATAGATGACAAAGCACTATATGCATTCCCCCTGGCATTCTTTTCAAGGAGCTATTGGCAACAGCTGCAAAAACCAGAGCCCAGTGCAGCAAGGTTTGTTAATTTTTCACGTTTTAGGTAGTAGGTTCCAAGACAATTACTCGTTCTGTAAGTTGCAATGGATGTTTGGGTTTCAGCTGGCATTATCAGGAGCTGTAATAACAGGCAATAGGAGCAGCCATGGCAACAGGGCTGTGTGGTGAACAGAACTGGGAAATGAGACTGACAGTTTTCAAAGTCTGTATTAAATGTACTGTGAACATACATAGGATGGTGAATGGATGGCCATGCAACCTCACGTCTCTTTAAAAACTAACTCAGAAGTTCTGTTTCCAAACTCATTTACTGGAGCTGGACAAAATCAAGATGATACTTGGACCTACTGCTATAGATTCAAGTCCCACTATTTTGTTTTATTTACTAGAACCACCCACTTCTGTCTGCTTACATCTCACTGCAATTGCACAGATGCTGTTTTCCTCAGAGACAGCCAAAATGCACCCAGCCCAGTCCATGGAAGGGAATTAAATTGCCATGCCATGATTTGATTTAAGAGCTTCCTTGCTCAGTCTCTGAATCAAAACCAGAGCACTGGAAATACAGGACAGAAGGAAATACTGTGGCTAAAACAGCTCTGTAAAACTTTGAACTGTGAAATTATATGAAGATGACAAAACGATTTTAAGTAGAATTTTCAGCCTCTCACAACACACTTGCATAGTCTCATAGAGCAAAATTAAAACTTTCTGACATGTAGGTGCAATGGCCCACACTGTCTACAATGTATGTACCTTAAGGAGACATAGTAATTTTTTCTCTAAGAGTACCTAGCAATTTTTGAGAGCACAAGGCACTTCTCAGCTGCTGTGTGAGAGTTCTTTTTTGAGCCGCCCTTCAAACATCCATCCCACAGCAATGTGGAGGCCAGCTTAGCACTAAGAGGACGGACATGGTATCCCAAGCCAAAGTGCCAAAACCATTTGGCAGAAGGGACTTGCAGCTATTTTTGTCAGTGCTTGCAGCAGGTAAAGCTGGATACAAGTGCCATGCCCCCAGCTCAGTGGGCCTGCAGGGTCAGCCAACACGTGCCACCACAGCAGCTGCCCTGCTCAAGGGGCAGCTGAGGCAGCCCCATACTCCCCCAGCCTCCCCACACAGTAAGTGAGGCATTTGCATCACATTCTTGGGCTGCACTGCTGTCTTCCCAAGTGCAAATTTGCACAGTACTGCACTAAGAAAGTCCTTTTCAAATCACATTTTCTAAGAAAGGGTGCTTGGTTAACTCTGTGTAAAGAAAGTCAGGTCCTCCTGCTCCCTGCCCCCATACAGCGAGGTTATGCCCAGCACAGTCAGTTAATGGAAGGGCAACTGGAGCTGGCTATTATCAATACAATAATCAGAGCTGTCACTGCTTGGAAAACCATGATCAAGTATGTGCAGCTGCTCATTTGAATAGCCTTCTCACTGAGGAAAGCTATCCACACCCATGGTGAAAAGTCCTCCAGGCAATGGACATGCCTTCTAAATTTAAGCTCTTTAAGTAAGAAATTTCCACAGTCCTGTCCAACAAACCATGCCACAAGACCCATAACCTTTCCCTGCCCTGCCCCGTTATTTGCAATATTGATGTTCCCATTACAAAATGTTTAAAAAGTTCTAATAAATATTTAGGTAATTAGAAAGTGGCCACTGGCCTCTCTGGATGGGCAATTGCTTTAGATTCCCTATTGTCTTATGGTAAAGCCAGTTTCACAGCACACTGGACTGTTTCCCAGTTGAGAAATGTACAGTCCAATCCTCTGACTATGAATGAACCTGCAAATAAAAATGGCCTTTTCTAATCAGGCTAAGAGAATCTGGAATCAGAAGGCTGCAAAGAGTTAAGAGGATTTTACAGAACTAAAAATACTTTTCCATAGTTCAGGATTTCAATGCTTTGCTTTTTCCTCTGCACAACTTTTTGCCCAAATTTCAGGTACACCACATCATCTGCATTTTTATTCCTTCACTGTGTACTACTTAAGGTTTTGGGGCTTCTGAGAACTATTTCTAAAGACTGTGTTTGCTACTGCTGTTTCTTGTTTCACACCTGAGCAATGTGTTAATTCTCCCACCATAAATGGCATTGTAGCCATATCTCAATGGATTGTCAGGAATATGCAGCCAGAGCCAATGAACATAAGTGAGACTTGAAATAGCAAACTCAGGAACACTGCCCCTAAATATCTACAATGCTCCTAAAGCAGTGGCATCAGCAGTGTTTTGAAATTTGTTTGGGGGTCAAAACCCTCCAAAGGGTAACAGCACTGCCACATTCTGCTTTTGTAACAGCATCGAATGATTGGTATCCCATGCCTTACCCTCACTTCATCAGTAATACTTATTGTAAGGTTAATTCAGAGCTTCCTAATGAGATGCATAAGCACAGAGGGTATAACAGACATTTTGAAAAAGAGAAACTCATTTATTGTTTTAGTAATAATTATATAAAATCAGCCATTTTTTCCATAAACTAATTGCCTTGTCCCTTGCCTGTGTTCTGTAGTCAGAAAAATAAGACTGCTGCAGAGGCAGCAGGGTAACAAGAGAGTTCTTTGCTGCTTCAAGCAATTACCACAACATAAGAAAAAATAGATCCTCTAAGAAAAGTAAGAAGGGTCACAGCATTCTTGTCAAAAAGCCTCATTGTTTTAATAAAAAGATTTATTTGAACAAGGATTCAGGAACTAAGCCAGGATAGGACAACTTGTCTTACCAGAGGTCACTGCAACTTTCGCTTTGTTCATTTATGTCAGTAAGAACACTTAGAATCATCCAGTGAAAAAAGAAAGAAAGTTCAACTTAAAATACAGCTTTAGATACAGCTTTTAGTGACATTTATCTCAATTATTTGTTTGTTGGGACACAGGAACAAGTTCTGTCCTCTGCCAAGCTTCTGCAGAGACAGTCGTCTTACTGACATCTTGACGCAATGTAAGAAACACCAAAACACAAGGGGTAGATGGGATACTTCTTTCTCCTCTGGTTCCTGTAAGCAACACCTCCAGGGAGAGAGGGAAGAAAAGCAGAAGGGTGGCTGTCACAGTCATGACTGTTGCAACTGAAAGCGTTGTCCACAAGGGCTGCTCATCCGGCATTTTGCTCACAGTGTCACAGTATATCACCAGCTCTTTGCAAGGCTCAGAGCTCTCTGGCTTTGCAACTTTGCATAGTTTTGACAAATTTTTCTGACTCTGTATCTGCATATGATCATCAGCAAAGTTGTTTACAACACTAAAACATCCTCTTAGTCAGCCCCAATGACAGAACATTGTCTGATGTAATACCATCTTCAGCTCTTATCTCTGAGAATAGAGGTGTGAAAAACATACCACCTGTTCTTTCAGAGAGAGTGATTAATTGAGGAATGCTGTTGTAAACATGGCACTATGCACTCCTCAGAGCTAAATGCTTCAATATTGATTTTGATTGTTTGAGATTCCTTAATCAGCAAGTGGGTTTGATGTTTGCATTCATGTGTTATGGGAGGCAACAGAAAAATCCCAACCTGCCTGGAGGTGGAAGTGCACTAAAAGGTGTATGTTGCAGAATCAGCAGTTCTCTAAAAAGCCAGACTCACAGTGAAACTGTTCAGCTGCTTTGAGGCTAAGCACAGGTCTCAAAATAAAAGCCCACAAATACAAGCCAGCCTTGACAGCAGTTTTTGAGAGTGAGAAAAGGAAAATACAGGTTCCTCTTTCTTTGGTCAGGTAAAACTGCCTAAATAAAGGAGAATGGGACAAGTCTTTTGAGTGGTCCCAGACCTGGTCCCTGAAGGAAGGAACTCATTGGGACAGACACCTGGTCCTTCTGGACTGACAAATGGCAATCTGGAAAGTCTCAGATGACACAACTGTCAGCATCAGGACTCAAGAAAGATGACAGGCTAATGACATTAATTTCTTTAATCTCACAGAAAACCAGAAACTGACGATGAACTGCAGCAGCTGCCTTCAGGGGGAGCAGTGATGGGTTTGATGCAGAAGTGATTAAGGTGAAAGACATACTGATATCTGCTGATGAACTGAAATATTTTGTCTGTTACAGGAGTCTTTTCCAACCCTCATATTCCCATCAAGTTTTCTCATCTTCCCATGTAGTCTGGGGAATCATAATGCTGAAGAACAGTTATATTGTCCATCTCCATTCCCTCTGCTCTTGACCCTTGTGTCAGTTTGCCAGCTATGTTGGGTTGACCCTGGCTGGGCACCAGGTGCCCATCAAAGCTGTGCTCTCCCTCCCCTCCTCAGATGGGTAGTGGAAAGAAAAGAAAACAAAAAGGTCATAGATCAAAAGAGGGTCAAGGAAGGACCATCAGCAATTGCCATCACAGGCAAAAGTTTGGGGAAATCAGTTTAATTTAGCTAAGTCTTTTCCCTAGGCTTAGCTTCACTCCCAAATTCTCCATCTCCTCCCTGCAGTGCCATAGGTGGACAGGGAATGGCGTTAGCTAGTGTATCTGCTGCTCTTTCCTCCTCAGTGAGATGAATTCTCACTGTCTTCTCCTGCTCCAGTGTGTGGTCCCTCCCACAAGAGACAGTCCTCCATTGACTTCTCCAACATGTGAAGGCTGCAGCTCTTCGCAAACTGCTCCTGCTTGAATCCCTTCCAGAGGGCGCAGTGCTTCAGGAGCAGACTGCTTCAGCCATGGTACCACAGGTCCTGATGGGACCCTGTTCTGTATGGACTTTCCACAGGGTTACAGCCTCCTTCAGGCTGATCCACCTGCTCTGGCACGGGGTTTTCCACAAGGTGCAGTTGGATACCTGCTCCACTGTGGACATCCTCTGGGGGGACAGCCTACAGGGGGACAGCCTGCCTCATCATAGTCTTCACCAGGGGCAGTAGGGGCAGAAGAATCTCTGCTCTGGTGCCTCATTCCCCTCCCCTCCCTCTTCATTGACCTTGGTGTCTGCAGAGTTCTTTCACTCACATATTTTCATTCCACTCTCCCAGTTGCTGTTGCACAGTGGGTTTTTTTACTCTTTCCTAATTGTGTCACAGAATTGCTACCACTGTTCCTGATAGACTCAGCTTTGGCCAGCAGTGGGTGCATCTGAGAGCCAGCTGGAACTGGCACTGTCTGTTGGGAGCAACTTCTGGCATCACCTTATAGAAGCCATCCCTGCAGTCCTCCCCTCTATCAAAACCTTGCTGCATAAACCCATCAACCCCAGTACTACACCCCTGGTATTAAGTTCTCCTTTCTACCCGAGAGCTTATTTGAAAAATATGGTGGAGAGAAATTTTCCTCTTTTGGACAAGGTGAACTGGTGAGTGCTCAGCTTCATTTTCTTCAGAACACTGCACAAAACAGGTAGTGTTAAGTTGCCTGCTGCCAAAATTCATATTAACAGTGACCTACCTCTGAGATTAGAATGGTGATTTTAACTGCTGCAGAACCTCAAGAGTTCAGAGGTCCTCTGGTGTACTGCAAGTGGTGGTGGGAGTCGCCATGTAAGTCTCTGTGGTGTGCTGCTCCCCTTGGTCCTTTGCATGTCTCTCTGGGTGAAGGCCCCACGAACAAGTGAGAAGCACACTGATGTGCTTGGTATATAGGTTTCTCATTCCAAGGGAGTAATAGAAACACGTGAATCAAGACCAGGATAATAAAACTCTATATACTTTTTTCTCCCTCTTGACTTCACTTTCTTGCCATTGCAGAACACTCTGCAGCTTCACAGAGACTTGTCTCTCACACAAGGCAACCTCACTTGTAACTGAGCACTTGGTCTAAAGTCCTGAAGAAATCATGTAAATTAAGAAAAACCCCAGTGTGACATTGCTTATCCACTAGATCCCAAACATGTGATAAACTTCTGCTACAAATCAGCTTAGAGTGGGTGGTTCGGTTGAGCTGAGTGAGAGCGGGGCTCCTGCCGTGCGCCCGTCGGCACCGTGAGCCCCTGTTCCTCTGGGCTGTGCCTTTCGGCAGCGCAGGCGGAGTTTGGCACCCCCTGCCATCAGCTCTGTGGTGACGCTCACGGAACCCACAGATCAAAAGACAGGCAGAAAAGGCAGCAAAGCCCAAGCTCCCTGCTAAAGGGTAAAACAGAGTTGCTTGTTCAACACAGTGCCGTATGTGCCGTATTACTGCCTGCTCTAATTTTTTGCTTCAGCTAAAGCTGAAAATCCGAAGTGGCAGTGCGAATGGCTTTCTGCTGGCAGCCCTACCTCCTGTTGCACTATCTCTGCTCAGTTCTACCTATGAGCCTTGCTCCCAGGAATTTTAGCACCAGTTCCAACCAGAGACTACCCATTTCCCACCAGACACACTCAAAAGAAACATTTTACTGCTCTAAGATACTCAGAAGTACAAAAGTTCCTCTGCATGTCCCTCAAGACCGTTCCAAATCTCTGAGGACTAAACTAAAGAAATAAATAGACAGTGCTTTTTCCTCCCTCCCCCACAGCAAGAGACTAACAAGTTCTAATAAATACGTGCATGACCAAGAAAAAGTTAAATATTTTCTGCTGCATTTGGCTCTGAGAAGTGAGCCCTAGTTAGCATGAAAATATGGGCAAGGCAGAAGAAAATGCATTATTCAAACTATCATACTATCATTTTCCAAGTCCGGCTGAATTCTTGATCTCCTGTCTCCTCTTCGACCTGGTAAGCAGCTCACCTGGCAAGCACGGTTGAAATCATTGTTGTTTTTGACATCTTCCATCTCTTTACTTCCCTATAGATAAATTCAAAGAGCTGTTTGTGCAACCACCTTTATTCTGTCTAGCTGGAATAAAGGCAATTCTGAACTAGATAGGAAATATACTGCTTTTGAAACATGCTGTACTAGAAGAGTGTACACAGGACAAAACAGTACATGCATGCCTGGTTCTTAGGTCATGCTACAGCCTGGTATTGGTTTTCAAAGCTTCATTGGCTCTAAGCTGCTTCTGAGAGTGGTTACATGAGATGTTATTAAGTACTAAGAGAGCAGGACTGGCCTTCCAGCCTCATCCCAGGTCTTCCTGCAGTGCTTTATTCTTACATCCCACTCCATCTTTCCTGTCCGAAAACTGATCATAGTGTAGGATGTGCAGGACCAAGATGCACGAATAGCTCAAAGCATAATGAGTGAGCCCCACAGGGAGCACATCATATCTGCAGTAATCCCAAGGGCCTCATGCTGCTCTGATATTGCCATTTCCCTTGGGAGTCTCTCTCCACTAGGAAAAGCAGTGCAAATGGGTGTTTCCCACTTTGGTTCTCTGAATCTACTTTGCCATGAAATGCTCCTCCATGAGGACAAACTGGTTTCTAGCAAGCGTAGAAGTTCCCTACCAACACCAGGAAAAGGAAGTTCTCCATCCCTCAGCCCTGGGAATATACATTTTGTATACCAGCAAAGCTCAAGTAATCCCTTAGGATAAGAAACCAGCTCTGCAGACACATGAAGTATTTTGAGAGCAGATGTTAAAGTTGCCTAGGCAATCTACAGGGCTTTGTTGCAATTCTTGATGGAGCCATTTACATTGAAGGTATTATTCTGCTCAACTACAAAAGGAATAGCTCTGTGCTTCATGCAGCTCTGTTTTCTTGGCTGTTTCCTGCACACTGAAAAGGGAAGTGTGACTACTGTGTGCATTGCTCTATCAAACTACACATAGCTCAATTTTCCACTCCCTTCACTCCATGTGTCTGCACACCTTTGTTAGAAGGTGACAGTTACACTTATCACACAGAAAAGGCCTGTGCTCCCTGCAGTAAAGAAAAAATAATGTTATCACACTGTAAAATAATAACCAGAGTGAGATATGCTTTAAATATAGGGAATGAAAATTGTCACACATGCATTTCATTTACCTATAAAATCCATTTTCCTGTGCCACTCTAACATGAAAATCTTCAAGATATCTGTGCAGCAAATGGTTTCTCCCTCAACCTCCTACTTGTTCCCACATTCCTCATACACTGATAAAAAAAGTTCAGTCTTCTCCTCAAGCTGCATTGAACAAAATGTGACTGAAGAGGTGTGAACAAAAGCACCAGAACAGGAGCATTTTTAAAGCTCTGCTCAAGTCTGAATGGGTGCTCTGAGTTTGGATCAGCAGCATCAGAAGGAGCCACTTTCTCAAGTCTCCTCTCAGGTCTAATCCTGTGGCCAAAGACAGTTACTTTGCTACTGCTGTCAGACTATGCTCTTTATGCCTTGTCTCCATGCTCTGATAGTTCCCTTACTTTTTTGTCCACGTGCTGCTCATGGTGATTCTCTGTTTGCTCTCTTTTGCCCTATTTTATTCTGGCATTGTTGCAGAACCTTGTGGTGTGTGCCCCTTTTTCCAGTTCCTCTGTACATGACCACAAAAGGACAGTGCAAAGCACAACTCTATTTTCTCAACCTTTGACATAGAAAAAACGAGAAGAAAAAAAAAAAAAGCAGTGGAGAGAGGGGGAAGATTAGTGAGTGAGCATATGAACAACACATCTGGAACTACAATAACAGATACACTGTCCCATAAGTGTGATAAGCTACTAGCAACTACATACCCTAGGTTTTGATAATTAGATTCTTGAGAAGAGATATCCCACAACACTTGCTCATATAATTAAGGTTCTTCATTATAGCAATGAAGCATTTGACAAAAGTTGCTCTACAGAGAAATATTTCAGCTACTAGAACACTTTGGTCTCTGGTGAAACATGTCCTCACCTTTGATGCTAGAGTTATTTCCACAGATCATTATCTCCTTTGAGTAAGCTTCTCTTGAGTCCCATTTACTGTAAGGGAGCTTCCGCAGGCCAGCAGGTCTCAGGAAGGGGTGCATATTGGGATGGAAACTTAAGGGTGCCTTGATTACCCACACTCAATCTATGAGCTTTTCTTGAGTACTTAAGAAGTGATTATACACTTGAGGAAAGATACAAGGAAGTTTTAATGTTAAGAATTCCCAAGTCCATGACAGAGCACAGACACTGACAAAACAATAGAACTGTAGATAGTGCTTCTGCAGTTGTACTTCAAGCATACTGTGAAGAATATGGTGATTTCCTCAACTCCTGCTGACCTCTTCTGCAGGCAGTAGCGCAGAAGTAATGTGCGTGTTTGAAAACAATCTCCTAAGTATACAGTCAATTATTTTCCTGTATTTTCTTTTTGTGGTTTTGATTCTTTAGGTAAGAATTTTACTAGGGATGAGGAAACAGCACTCCAGCAGTATACCTCATAAGAATAAATAAATGAGGCATCATGTAGTGAGATCACAGGACAGCTGTGCGGAGCCTGGTGCCAGCTAAGAGAAAACAGGGACTGAAACCAGTCTGCAGATACTAACAACAAAATTTTCCAATCTTTACAATAAAAACATATATATGAGGACTCAAACTAAAGGAAGCAATAATGGGCAAAAGCCGTCAGGGATACTCAGGCTTCTCTAATTTCTC
>JAWWMU010000121.1:31605108-31616786 GCA_035048155.1 Cinnycerthia olivascens
TAAGAGCTTCATTGTCAAGAAAGTTTTTGTAATAAGGAATCCTTGAGAGATAGAGCACATAAAATAACTTGTGTTTATATTGCATTACTGTTTTCTATTGAGTTTTCCTTGCAGAATGCATTCTCTTAAAAAATTTTACCTAACTAGTATTTTTTTCCCATCCAATAACTTTTAAAACGATGTTCATAATTTTGCAATTCTGGAGAATAAAACTGTAAAGTAACAATATTATTGCCAATATCTCGGTCTTCACTAGGTCTCCCAGTTTCCAAAGTTGGATATCAGACTAGGAAAAACAACTCAAGAATGTGAAAAAACAAAGAACAACTGAAGCTTTGAAGAGGTTAATTTGCAGGAAAATTACATTTTAATTCAAACTTGTCTTGATGCTTTATGCAATCAATATACCCGTTACTAGTTTTGAAAACATATTCATATGGAGCATATTGTTTAATGTACATTTATAGGTAATCTTGCATAATTCTATACAGCAGTAGATGCATACTCCTATATGAAACTTGTCATTACAGTATTTTTTATTTTCAAGAGGATTCTTTTAGAATAGTGGCTGGTTGCTTACATGTAAGAACCGAGACCATGAACACACACATCCCTTTGTCTATCATGATGCCTGCTAAGAAAGTATAAGGAACTTATTTGTAGAGAGTTATCTGCACATATGTATAGTTAGCATATAGACAGCATGTGCAGTTATGACACTAATTGAAAAACAGAGATAACAATAATTCTTTTACTGGCAACAAAGAGATAATAAAATGGAAAGTCTTTTCCAGGAGACAAATGGACCAACCAACTACACAGAGAGCAGGGGTATCAAATAAGAAATAAAACTTTAAAATATTGGAGCCTGTAAAACCTCTGGCAAAGGATCAGGTTACAAATGCAACAAATGAAGTAATGCTCAGAAGAAATCAGCATCTTGTGAAACATGTTAAGATGAGTATAACAAAGCCAAGAGACGAAAACTTTTCCTGAAAGCCATTTCTTAGTGTCAAGGAATAAAAGCAAATTCAACTTCTAAACAACAGCCGGAGGAATGGCTTTTGATTTGGAAAACAAATCTTGGTAAGCAAAGATATTGCATAAACCAGCACTATTTAAGTCTCTCTCACCTTGAAAACTAAAACAACATTAAATTCCTCCACAATTCTCCAGTAAGGTAGCATGCTACTAGAGAAGATTTTTGGCCTGGTATCAGGCTTATATGACTTCTGCTTTGGAAGCAGAAGTCTGAGCTGTTCTGCAGAAATTAAATGAAAAGACAAATGTGGGTAGGCTGTTCAGCACTACAGGTGAAAGGCTACACATCAATTTGGCAAAATATGTTTAAATTAGGCCTTATAATAGGTTGGTTCCCCATTATTTTGCACCATTAATTTGGTTTTAGAAAATACTTTAAAACACCTTCACTTGTGAAATCTTTCACAGCCAGCTGATTGTCTCCCTAACTGGGAATGAGAGGCAAAATGTCAAGAAGAGCAAGTATTACCTTAACCTTGTATTGCACTGATCAGAACTTGTCTCAAAGTCAATGATTGCAACTTGTTCAGAATAACCTGATGACGCAGTCTTACAGAATGCTAATCTTCAAATTCAGTGCAGCAAAGGATAAGGGGATTAAAGCCACATTCAATTGTAATGAGATCGATCATTAAAGGCAAAACAGAGTCCATTGACATGAGATGTCTAGCATGTGTAAATGCTTTTACTTTAAAATTTTCATTAGGACAAGGATTTAGAATCATTGTTCTGTCATTATATTTTGCCTATTATTTTCATTTTATTCTTATTAGGGTGTTAATAAAGCTCTCAATTTTCTGCAGATACTTGGGTTGTATCTTCAATTTATACAGACACCGAGGTTTTTTTGTTTGGTTGGTTTTAATGAGAAAAGGAATCTCACTGCATAGCCTCTTCCTATTATTCTTCAAATTTTTTTTCTTTTGAATGTTTGAAAAGATTGTCTCATTCTGAAACTTACTTTTTCCTGCTTTCTGTAAGAAATAGAACTAGACCTCCCTATTCCCCTCAGAATTATTCTCTATGTCTGGCCAATGCATTTATAAACTGGATTGGGCATATTCAGTCTGCTACTGGATGATGCTCCACTCCTGCTCACCTCCCAAAATAGCAGGATGTTAAGAGAAGTGTGGAGCTTTTCTCCTTTGATTTTTTTTTTTTCAGTAAAGTATAAGTAAATAGTCTTCAAATGCTACTTTTTTATAATTCGCTTTGTTTTGTACAATTCACTCAGTGAAATTTACAGCGTTTCATTTCCAGACAGCAAATTGTTAATTTATTTGGGGTGGGGAATAGCAGTCTTTATTCATAAGGAACTACTTCTCATTTAAGACACATAGCTTTTTTTTTTTTAATCATTGAAACTGAGAAACAAACTGACAAACATATATGAATCATGAGTAACAATTAAAAATATGCCATTCTATAGCATCTATTCTAAAAAATACTTAATTTCTATTTTCTTGTAATGTTCCCGCTCCAATTTCTTGCTTATGCTGTATATATAAATGCTTATATTGCATTTGTGGGTATATTTCCTTAAAAATATGTTTTGAAGAGGGTTAAATGAATGACAGAGGTAGGATTCTAAGAAACTCGAGGTAAAGTATATGATCTTCAGGGGAGTTAAAGCAATCAAGACAGGCTTCTACACTTGAAATAAAATAATATTGTAATGTTTTCCCTGTTTCAATGCATGTGAGTTGTCTCATTAACAAGGTACAGCTCATAGTTCCTGTATTTAAGACTCATCTCTGCTCCAGTGTCACATTGCAATTTTAGATTTATTACTTCTACATAACAGTACAAAATTGCTGTAATTACAATTACCTTTGCTTTCAGATTCTCCCTTACTCAGCCTTCCTGGGAGGTTTTGAAACAAAATAGCTAATAAAATAGGTGAGTGAATGCTGTAATGTAGTTGTCACATGACAGACCTGGAAGAAAAAGCAGCAAACTCACTACTGAAGCACATGGCTCTTCTGATGTTCAGTAAATGAGAAAATTTCTCCTGATTTACCCTTGATGGAGTCTAAGACATCAAAACAGAAATAAATAATACAAAACCAGAAATTACACATTTTTTTGTAGTGAGAAGTGTTTAATGGAAGAGCTTTTTTAGTTGCAAGCTGTCTGGTTTTCCTGTCTTAAGTATAGACCCCATAAAAATTATTGTTTTCTCAGATACTTTCCTAAATTTTGTTTCTGTCTCAGCTGAACATGACAGAGGCAAAGAAAGGAAGAGAGGAGAAAAAGGCAGAGGAGGAAAGAGAGCAAGAGAAGAAATCACTTCTAAAGAGTGATTACTAAGCTAAGTGCCAAATATTCATAACACAAAACATAGACTGTTGCTGTAATGTCATAATTATCAGCTGGAATCTTGCCATACAATATGTAAAAATAGCCATGTGCCATCTGGTAATAATTTTTTCTCAGGCAAAATGGAAATTAAGGCCTACAGCAAAGTTAATCCCTTAGCCTTGGGACAATGTCAGAACAAGCGTATACCACTTGGTATATTTGTTTCCTAGGCATGTCCCTTGATATTAACATAATAACTCAAAAAAAGAATTCCTATGCTCTAGAATAGGTCTTTCTTAAGGATCCAAGGCAGTTCATAAACAGAACAAGACGTCCATATTGACAAATATGAACTACATTTCTTTGGAGTTCAGCTTTGACTCTCCTTTCCTATTTTGAGTCTACTGTTGCAATGATGTTTTCAGTGTAGCTCTAGAATGCCAGCTCTTTATAGGAAAATCACAACTTTCAAAATTGAATTCATTTTACTTTTATACATGCTAATTTACAGATGACCATGCATGCAAATTTCCCAACTTAATTCACATTTATGACAGTATTTAATATGTTTTCTACTTCATCTTAGCAGTAATATAATTTCTTCATTTTCATAAATTATACAGCCTTTCCAAATACGTTCATTTTGTTTGTATTTACGTATTTTTCTAGGCATTGTATGATTTTTTACTTTAATTGATTTATATATTACTTTTCATTTGCATTCAGGAGAACAGAACAGGAAGACAGACAAGAATAATAACAAATCATAATGCAATCTTTCAATTGCTAACAAGATACTTTTCTCATTACCCAGAAATTTCTTGCAGAATGTACGTGAAGACATCAATATAGTTGTACTACTCCAGACCTTCATCTAATTTATGTTTTCAGGGGATAAAACATTTTATAATCTATCTCATGACAAATTTGCTGTGACTAACTGCTCCAACTGCACAGTAACTAAATGCCTGCATTCTAAGAATGTTTGCTTCCTGACAATCCAATTCTACATGTGTTGTTTCTGTCATGTATTTCCCAAGAAGCCATCCAGTATTATAATCCTGAAGATTGTCATGTGTTGAAGAAAGTCCATTAATTTTACTTTGTTTTATGGCTTTTATTGCTTGTATACAAGGTCCTATTTTCATAAGCACAGAGGAAAACCACAGGTGAGGCATTTTCGTTTGCAATGGTTTCCAAGCATCACTTTGGCAAAAATATTGCACCTTGTCCAGTGACCTTTTGTCAGTCTCTTGCTTCCACTGTCTGTAAACAGAGTGTGAGTTTAGGCAGTTTTGGCTGGTAGCTAAAGCCAGTTTAATTCTCTCTCCTTGAATTCAGGCTGAAAGAAGTGTTGTGGATGACTTTGTCGTAGTCCACAGTACCTTGCAGGCCATTGTTAGCCAGTATAATCACCAAATGCATGGATTCAAATGAAAGCAGCACCTTTGCTGATACTTGTTACAGGTGCCCGAGGGACTTGTTACCAAGAAGGATTTTACAGAAAAGTTTGTCTACCAGAGTGCTTAAAGTAAATAAAGTATTCCCTCAATACTTGCACCAATGTTTTTTTCAGAAGCAGCAGAAGACTAAGTCTTGTGAAAACAAGGAACAAGGAGTACTCACATTGCTTTTGGTCTCTGGTTCCCTGTTCTTACCCCACAGATCTTCAATCTTATTTAAAGCAATGCAGATAGAAATCTCACAGTTTCGTCATTTTTCCTTTCGGAGCCAGAAAGTGTAGTTTTCTTAAATTTGAATGAAGTTCATGAATTAATAGCCCATATGAGAAAAATCCTTATAATACCTTCAAGTCCCAGAACTCCTGAGGACTAATCTGTGGGATCAGTCTTTTTAACTCTACCTGAAATTTTTTTTGACCATACAGTTTTCTACACTGAATTGAAGATAACTCTTGCCATTTGAAGGCAAATCAGTGTCTCATCGTATTGCAAAGGATAATGTGTTTTTTCACATTTTCACTTAGAAAAACTCAATTTTCCAGGCCAGAAGTTCTAACTTTTGGCTTTGATTTGAGGACACAGAAAATTCAATTTCTTTATGAAGTATGAATGCTATGGACTGCCATTAAACTTCTCTTAGCAGGCACAATATCTTGAAATTGTCTGTTTCAGAGGTAAATTTTTCTTTGTTTTAGATAAAATTGAAGTATAAATACAAAGTTAGAATATTTTTGGAGGAGAGTCTTTCCTTTGGAGTCCTTGGAGAACATGGAAGAGGAATTACTGAACACTTTGGAATAAATGTATGTACTTTTCTGTTGTGAATGAGACATTTTTATAGAAGCTAGTTGTGCAATTGTTTCTTAATACCTGTGCCATTAATAGATAGTTTTGTAGTGTGCAGTAGACATTTAAATATAGGGTTTTTTTAAATATAGTATTTTCTTAGCATTCCTTGAGCTTTCAGGTCTTGGCAGTCTTTCATGTGTTCACTTGAAATAGTTTTACTTATCTTTAGTGATGAAGATAACAAAAGAATTTTTACAATGCATAATTCTATCCTTTTTTTTGGACATTCAGTGAGATAATGAACATGGCCTTTTCCAGCCACATACTCTTAAAAGTGTTGCTCTGACACAGAAATATTTGAGGTCTTGGAGTAAATAAGAAAAATCTTAGCAGTGTATAACCATTCTATTTTGCTCTATTGCCTTTTACAGCAGTAAGGAAAAATAAGATAAAACTTCTGATGCTTCTTTCAAAGGTGTTATTGTAATATTGTATTTCCAATTAATTGACTTTTATGTTAAATTAATTTATAGACAAAATCTTTCAGAGCCTGGCAAAAGAAAATATTTGCAGCTAGCAAGTGGAATAAGACAATTGTGTCTCTAATGTTCATACTATTTTAATTAAATTTATGCTTAATTTTCATCACATTCTACCTCCTACTTAATACTCTTATTGGACACTGACACACTGAGTGCATTGTGGAATTGTCACCAGCATCTAAATAATTTGTTTTATCTGTTTGTGTCCTTCACATTCCAGTGCCTGGAAGAGAGAGATCATATGCAATTTATTTACAGATCCATAAATCTCAATTTTTCAAAAGTCCTTTCAGTATTGCTTAAAATTATTATTTCAGTTGTACTTTCATTTTATTATGTTATGGTTTGGTGGGTCTTCTCTGGTATTAATGGTAATATGAAACAAGATGTATTTTTAATAGATTAACTTACAGTCTTAATGTAATTGAAAGCATATTTTAATAAATTGTTAATTTAACTGACAGATTGATGATATAGATCTTATTAGTGCAAACATGGAAAATTCACTAGCTTCTATTGGTGGATTTTGCTGTGGAAGATCTTTCATTATTGACCATCAGGTAAGACAGATCTCTTTTTAAATAGTCTGGCACAATTAGTTACTTATATGTGAGAGTTAATTATTAACATCAATTTGCAAGTACGATATAGATGATTATGTAGTATTAGATTCTACACAGAAACTGTCTGGTTCCTATGAAATACTGAACATGAATTGGAGATCTGTTTTTAAAACCTTACATATCTGTAGGTGTGGAGGAGAGGATTTGAATAAGTACATGAAATAACTTTTTAAACATTGTCTACATTACTATAAATTTCTTTTTTCCTTTTCTCCCATAGCGATTGTCTGGTCAAGGGTATTGCTTTTCTGCCTCCCTACCTCCTTTGCTAGCTGCTGCTGCTATTGAGGCTCTGAATATTATGGAAGATAATCCAGGTACTTAATTCAGGAAAATGTTATCCTTCAGTCTTTCTTCACCCCACACTAATAACTTGTACTTCTCCCTACTTTGATTCCTCACCTTTTTACTCTGCTGTCCCCTTATTTTTTTGCCAATTAATTTTACATGCATGTTTTTTTTCTTCATGGTATTTTCCATTCTCCTTTTCTTCTTCAGTCTTCCAGCTGAAAATAAGCAATTTAATTGAGGCTAAGAGGGACACAGATGGTTTTTAAAAAGCAAACAAGAAATTTTTATTCCACTGTTTAGATCAGTGATATGCCTCTTCCTTAAAAACATATTCCTTCAGCACAAATGAAGGAAGACAAAGTTAAATAGAAACTGAAGGTAATATATTTCCTCGGGACTGGGCAACCCTCTCCTTTCCACTTGCACTATATGATGAGGGTTTTTTTCCTTCTCTAGTTAAGCATTCAGGCAAGAATCTCAGGAATGATCAGGGTGCAAACTGTCTGTGATTTGCAGGACCAGATACAGGACATTTGTATAAAGTTGTCACACAGAAGTTTCAGCGCTAGGAGTCAACTAGGAAAGCCCTTAAAGATCAGGTAGTTCCAACACCCTTGCCATTGGCAGGGAAACCTAGACCAGGAACTCCATCCAACCCGACCTTGAAAAATCTTTTTGCTGACTGGGAATTGAGCCCAGGCCACTAAAACACCTGGGAAAGAAATTTTTTTATTTTTTTAAGGAAGTGGAGGGACCTTGAGGGACATGAGGACAAAATTCAAAATTGCTCAAATTGTGAAATTGTGTAAATTGTGTAAATTTGGTTTAAACCGTCATTTGCATCAACTGATTGGAGGCCATTTACAGTGATGCAATATTTAATTTGTGACAAATAAATAAAAATTAGTGGGTAACCCATGCCCCGTTGTCTGAAGTGAAATAGAATCAAGAAAAAATTAGGAGTAAGTTACAGGACTGTTAGGTGAAATGGCAGGTTAGCCTTCACCAAGGAAAAGAGCCATGGTTTGCAAATCCAGGAGTCAGTTTTCTCTTTAAGAATCTCCAGTGAATTGGGAAAGAATCAACTAGCAGAGTCTGCATGGCAATACATATTTATGGATATTTATAAATTGGACCTGCCATTTTAGTCCCATTACAAAGTGTTTATGTCATCCCTTCCATATGGGCACGAACAGCAGCAGCTCCATATGCAGCTAGAGTAATGAGATAAAGGAAGTAGTGCATTTGTCAGGACTTAAAAGCTTGTAATTTCCTGGCAGAAATAGGAATCGGGAACATTAAGAAGAGTAATAAAGAGATTTACTAGTTCAATGA
This sequence comes from Cinnycerthia olivascens, assembly GCA_035048155.1. Lineage (NCBI taxonomy): Eukaryota > Metazoa > Chordata > Aves > Passeriformes > Certhiidae > Cinnycerthia > Cinnycerthia olivascens. The sequence goes on from JAWWMU010000121.1 coordinate 31,613,494, forward strand.
ATATATATACCTTAATTTGATTCAAAAGGCTATGCTTGAAATCTTAGAGAAATGTAAAGTAGAAACAGGAAATATAAGCTCTTTCTTTTTCTGTTTCGTTTTGGGTTTTTTTATGTTGTTTTGTTTTGTTGCTGTTTTTTGTGTGTAGACATTTTTCAGACTCTCCGGGCTAAATGTGAACGGATTCACAGAGCTTTACAGGGGTAAGTGTGGGGTTTGGGGCTTTTTGGCTTTTATTTGGCTATGCCTTTATAATGCCAACTTTAAAGAAACTCTTCTTGCCCAAATCAGTTTCTGGCTTTACGGGTGTTTAGACTGGAGTATGTACACTCAATTATATATGTATTAAAGGAGGAAAATTATTCCTTCCCAACTGTCTCTATTATGCCACTAGAAAGAGTCCAAGTTTTTTAAATCCTTGACAGATTTTTACATGAGCTTATACCTTAAGGCTATTGAGAAAGTCTATAATCTCTTACATATTAAAATCTATGGGAGAGTGTGTTAGCTCTCAATGACACAAAGTGTTGATAAGCATTTTGAAAATTGTCCAAATAAAAGCATTTGGGATGGAGCTTAGCAGATACCCTTTCAGGCAAATCAATGCACCTTTCAACCACCTTGAATACAATATTGTTCCTACATATTTGACTTGAATGTTAAAATAATGATAAAGTACCCTGGGAACACAGAGAAAATTGCTAGAATTTATCTGAAAAATAAGGTTTAAAATTTCCTAACACTATGCTGTTTTAAAAGATGACTATACTGACTAACTGCTTTTTTTATCTGTCAGGTTTTGATACTAAAAAGATACAGAAATTGCTGTGATATTCAACAGCCATTTAGTGTGCAATAATTGTGTAATTGTATTTTACATTTCTTCTTCCTCAACAGTTTTGTGTTGCATATTACAAATTAATAACCTTTAAAAACACTCATACAAATCTCTAATGCAGTATGCAAATATCTAATTGATTATACTAGTTTCTTTGGAGTGATATTACCATCAAAGGAGCCTGATCTTTTTAAAATGTGTATTAGACAAGCTTATCAAAGTCCAGAAATCAAAATTACAACTCATAGTTGATATACATTTATGTGACCTGTTAATTTTGGGGACCAGAGGTCTTGCTTGGATATTGAATACAGATTTTTGTATGGCAATAACTCAGTCATAAAAGTGTGATACGTCAGAACAATGACAATCAAATAACAGTCATTCAGTCAAATTCTAGAAACACAGTTAACAACTGTTTCTGTGTTCTACAGATGAGGGAGCAATTGTAAGGAATTTTAGAGGAGCTTCTGACTAAGTGACAGATGATGCTGTAAAGAGTTTCTACAGGAAATGATTTAAAATCACAAATCTTGCAAAACCCCTCAGCAAAATTTTTGTTCTTTCTTCTCCCTTAAGTGGTAAAAGGCTGAGTTGACCTAGCTAGCTGGATTTTTATCAGCAACACAGACATTTCTCTTTCATATTCATAAGGATTCTTTAAGAATTTCTGAATTATTAATCTTTTTTGCAAAAGGATGACTAACTATTGTTATACAAACTTACTGAAACAAGACATTTGCTTGATATCTTTGTTATCTTTGTTATGCAAGCTGAAATGCACATATGTTTTGTCTGCATTAGTATCAGTAAAGTGAAATACCCATCTTTTCTCACTCACTACCTAGAAAGGAGAAACACATTATCTAGAATTTCAATACATGTCTTCAAGTAGGACATACATCAAAGGCTTTTTATTTGTTTTAGGATTTCTGGTTTAAAAGTAGTGGGAGAATCTTTTTCTCCAGCATTGCACATACAGTTGGAGGAGAGCTCTGGATCTCGAGAAAATGATGTGAAGTTACTCAAAAGAGTTGTGGATTATGTAAGTGTCCCCATGGTAATTAATATATATCATTACTTTTGTATGTTAATGATGAAGGAAGGGTATGGAGCCTTGTTGGGTAACTTGTTGAAATATCTTGCAGGAATGCTGCAAGAAACTTCTAACCATTTCTTGCTGCCTGTAGTTAGGTCTGTAGGTCTGGATTAAAAAAATATATATTAGACTATTTACTTCAGGAAATAGTTATTTCCTGTTACCTATTATAATGCTCAAATCGGCATATAAAACTATTGCCTAAATAACTTTCATACTAGTAGTAAGAAGAGTATTCTGGAGGTGTGTTTTACTTTGCTTCTTTTGAGTCTGTGAATTTGCTTTTCTTTATGTGTGAACAATCTCATATTCTGTATGTAGTATTTTTCCCTTCTTCAATACACATTGGTTCTTTTTGTCCCATAGGATGAGTTAAGGGTTGATAAAAAGCTTTATATATCAGGTGGCAGGTAAACAACACTACCAACCAAAAAAATTTGAAGTTAATTTCCTTGAAAATACGCTTAAATATGATTTAATTGCCTAGTAAATATGGTATGTTTGCCTGATTACATGGAGGTGAAAGCTAAAGACACTGCACCCTAAACTGTTTTATATGTTAAAGGTGTATTGAAATTAGAGATGATTTTGTACAACCTTTGCAACCTCCATTTGGGAAACAACTTGCATTTATCTTGACACCAGATTAATAAAAGTTAGTTATATGTGTTCAGTGATCCAAAGAACATGCCACCAGAAATTCCCAGGTTGACTGCTGTATTTTCTTTTTTTGTAGTGCATGAATAGTGGTATTGCATTAACACAGGCTCGTTATCTTGAGAAAGAAGAAAAATGTCTTCCTCCACCCAGGTTAGCAGAAAGTTAATGTGTTACTTGATTTTTTTTTTTGGCTGTGGCTCTCCATCTATTTTCTGTACGCGGATGAAGTTTTGTTCAGTAGACTGCATTGAATAGTTGATTCTTGGAAAAATGGGAGAGACTCCATTTTTGAGGTATATTTTCAGTGACTATTACAGGTTGATAGCACCGTGAAAAAACTGTATCAAAACTACCTGTATCTTGGGGATTAGCATGTAGCCTGTTAGCAGCATATTTCCATGACCTGCACCTCTGTAGGTAAAAAAGATAATAGATTTCTGCAGTGTGTATGGAACGGTGGCAGGATGGGGCCAAAAAGTAGTTGGACCACGTCTGTTTAGTCATATGTCTTGTTTCTGGTTGAATTAGAATTTGTAATAATTTCCCTACAGATATTCATCTTAATGTGTTGAAAGGACCACTAAACAATTCTAAAGCTGAAGTCTAGGAGAAAAGTTTACTGTGTATGTTCTGGTTTTCTTTTTCTAGTATTCGAGTAGTGATAACAGTGGAGCAAACAGAACAAGAACTGGACAA
>JAWWMU010000121.1:31804798-31819646 GCA_035048155.1 Cinnycerthia olivascens
CCGGGGGTTATCACACTTGCAATGTAGCCAGCATTAAAGCTTTTCATCAAAAGGAACATAAACTCACAAACTGTTGTAGGTAAAGGGCAAGAAGTACGGTGAAGGATTTCAGTGGAGATTGGAAATACTCTCTGTTGGAAAGGATTTCTGAGTTATGATAGATAATGATAATGACAGGTGCAGAGTTTCATGGTGTAATTTTTGTCTGTGGAAAGCAGTAGAGGTAGAGTATCGCCAACATTTTTCAGCAGTGGTTTGGAAGGCTGTGCATGCACCACCTGAACTTAAACTCAGATTCCTGTCCCATGTGTGTGATGAGAACATTTTTTCTGTACCTCATAAAAGTATTGAGATAGATAGCAACTGTTTTTAGAATACTTTGAAGATAAAGTGTGAAATATATCTTTCAGTTTTCCAAAATTTGGAATGCAAGCTGGTGACTTTCAAATCTATGAAAAATTTCTGTAGCAGCTCATCTGGTATTGTAGCCAGATTTTCAAAATTGATAAACTGGGCAAGAATGGTGGCAGTAATATAATTAATGATACTTATGCAAAACATGGACAACAGCAACTAAAAATAACCAGGGACATTAAGACGGACGCAGTTGTTTTTCTAAACTGTGCCATATAGTGGTGGTGATGATAGAGGCATGTGTTTTTTCTAGAACAAGAAACTATGTGTAACTGTTATTTTCTTCCATTTTTAAGGACTGATACATATTCTTTTTGTAGACACAATGATAAAAAACTGAATTCTGTTTGAGCATCCAATGCTAGAAGTGGGGTTTCATTTAGTTTGATAGAATCACTATCAAAATGCTAGAGCTATAGAATTAAACTGTTGTTTTATCCTAGGATATGTTTGAAAAATTACACTTGGAAATAGCATTAATTATTTTGCGAAGTATAAATGAAAACATACAATTATTCTATGGGGAAGCTTAGGTACATGAGGAGGTGCCCATACATTCTCTAAAACAGAAATGTCTTATGTAATTGAGTTGTACAGAGCAAGATTGTGGCCGTGTCCTCCAGACTTTAAGACCTTTCAATTATTACAGTGAATACATAAATCCCCAGGATCAGATCTTGAGTGCCATGTTGTCATGTTAGTGTTTTTTAAAGTTGCATGGATAAATTAATTTTTTGTGATTTCTGTATACATAATTTTTTGCTTCAGTAGCATGACTCCTATACAACAGTCTCATTAATACTTGGATCTGGGATTGTATTCTGCTTCTGCTGAAGTCAATGGCAAATTGCTGTGGGAGCAAGACTGGCTCTGTAATTAAGTTAATAGGGTCGAGTGTTATTACATTGTAGAATTGGCACTCAATGCCATTAACATCAACCAACCAAATGTTGGTTTTATAACACTTTATGAGGGAGTGATAAAGCAATTGAAAAATTAATCATAAGGGAAAATATTGGAATTTGAAATGTAGTCAGAGGAATCATTATAGTTCATTAATTTATGTGTAAATACTCATGTTTTCCAATGGAATTATAAAATGCAAGTGAAGTGAAGTGAAATGGCTGGTTCCATTGAAGGCACATTGCCATTATCATCAGATGGAATTTAATTTGTTTACAGACTCAGCATTGGGCTGATCCACATGGAGAAGTATTACTAAACAAGGGGTTTGACTCCTGTTTGTGAAGCCACAATTCCAGTTTCCATAATAAAAGTGCTCAAGAAATATAGAAAGAGTTAAAGAGCTTTTGTTGTTTTGTTAAATCACGAAAGTAGTGGCATTAGGTCTAACTGCATAAATAGCCAACCCATATGACTATGTCAGTGGGTTACATGTCTGTCTTGACAGCTTTACTGATGGACTCTGGCAGAGAGCAAAGTTGAATATTGCATGCAAAAACACGGTCATTTTGATACATGCTTAATATTTGCTGTAGATTGCATGCTACTTACGTTCTGTCTGTTTGTGCCAGGAACAATGTGTACAGGAGGGAGACTGGCCAAAACAGGAGTTAACAGTGCTACAGTGAGCAGATTGGGCCATTCCAGTGTACAATCTGCAGATGTCCCATGGAACGAGGGACATGAACTCTGCAGCTGGTTGGGCTAAGTGGCTCAGTGCCAGTGCTAGGCTTGCAGGTGGATATTTGGACATGCGGTCGAGTTTTTATCCATCAATATCGTCATATTGATGAACTATCTCATTAACCTACATTCATTTAGGGAAAAAAACAACCCATAATCCAAAACCTTTTTTGCTAATTATTATTACCATTATTAGTATTTTTCCTAGACCACAGTGTTGGACAAATGCGGAAATGGAATAGCTTTGAACTGGAGACCATACAGATAGACAAGGTCCTAATTCTTATCCTCATACAGTCTTGTTCAAGACTAAACATTGTTTTTATATCATGTGGAAATGAAAGATGGGAATATTATAAGGGGGAAAAAAAATAATCTGTGTAGGTATGGTTTTGTTCTTCTAAAATATCCAATGATTCTATAAGTACTTCCTTGCTGTTGCTGCCACTTCAAGTAAGTGTAGATATTCTAGGCTGTATGGCAAATACACACATAAATAGTAATAATGATGACCTATGCGTATTAGTGTATATTTTCTAGGAGAAGAAATATTTGGGTTTGAGTGTAGCTCTCCAGTATTGTTAAATTCAGTAAGAACTGTGAACTCGTAAGGACATGAAATTTCACGAAAGTTGTTTTGAACACTTTGTTTAGGTGAGTGTTGGCTGAGACACATGCTAAGAGACAAGTGATGACTTCACAGGTATTCAGTACATGATACAATTTCCTGCTGCATACCATGGAAGGTGTCTGCTACTGGTACAGGTGGATCCAGTGGTCTTGACATCTTGATAGTGGATCAAGACAATTACAGATCAGTAACTGTGTACTCCCAGTTCTACAGAATAGCGAAATGAAATCCCAGTCTTCTATTAGTGTAGAATGATGCTACAGATGAACAGTCTACAAATGTGACAAAAGCTCAAGTGGCCTTGTCTTCTTTTTTTTTTATTGTGGTTGTTTTAAAGTTTTAGCAATGATTTTTAAGTGTTGAATTGCACTAGGTTTAAAACAGTATATATATTAACTACAACATTGATTCCCTGTATAAGTGAAAAGGACAAAATGTCTATACACTTACTTTAGCAAATCAAACTGTACTGAAAATTTGGAGAAACTGATGTTGCTTTGCTGTAAGGGTCCATTTTCGATTTTAAACTTGACCCAGCTCCTTCTGTCTTGACAGAAAGCTCCCTTTTGACTCCACTTAGAATTTTGGATCAGAGTCTAACTATGTAACTGTTTGTGTATTAGAGGTGCATTTCTTCTTTTCAGATGTGTCAATTTGTGGTGCTGCTTTTGCACTAAAATATTAGATGCTGTCTTTGTGGCTGGCATCTATCTCTATTTTTCATTAGGGCTGTATTATCAAAGACAAACAGTTACATGTCAGTAATTAACCACAGATTTTAGGAAATTCTACTTAGTTGTTCTATTAAATGTGTTAATTTTTTCATGACAGTAGAATTGGCATGGTTTGATGGAACAGAACCCAGCTTGAAACCTTAGTCTTTATGACCCTGCTTAATTTTTACTACATCATTCATTCCACTTTGTCTCTTGGAAAATACAAGAGAAACTGGCAGAATGCAATTCATTAATTCTTTTATAACTTTCTTGACTGATAATGTTAAAATTAGTTTCATTAGTCATTGTAAAAAGATTCCCAGTAAATAGACATTAATCTGAAGTGGCTGATTATTTAATTCTTTTTTTTTTTTTTTGATCGTACAGACAAGAATGATTGCTGACTTGACAGTCAGTTCTATAAAGGCATACTACATTCTTTTTACCAGAATGAATGTGACTGACTGGAAAGTGATATACTGAGAGGCTGTGTCTAAGATCAAGACCAAGTGATCTTATGAGAATAAATATTTTGCATTAAAAGGGACTAAATAAAACAAAGGCCAATTTAAACTCTTAAGTTCAAATTTAATGATTTAGATGTCTGAAGCTAAAGGTTAAGATTGTTTTTCTTTGTTAATGGTAAGACTTCTGGGTCTAAACTTCTACTTCAATGCAAATATGTTTCTTGGAGGTGCACATGCCTCAATGGTATTAAACTTTACTTTGACATAACATGACTATTTGTCAAATGCAAATTTTTAATTAAATGCTATTTCTCTAATGTATTTTTCCATGCTGATTTTAAAGTTTTCTTTGTAAGATACTGGAAAATTGCATCATTTTTTGTCAATATTTTTTAGTCATTAGGTACTTGCCTAAATTATATGTGTGAACTTGCTAGTTTGAATTAATGCAACGGGTACAAACACATATATAGATATATATTTATATATATTTACAGAATTCAAAAGCAGCGATTAAATGATTAATAGATATAATGGATAATGGTGGTATTTTAAGACAATAGAAAGCACTCCAGCTCCTCTAAATCAGCTTATGTTATTTTTAATCCATGAAGGGCCCAAATATATTGCATTTCTAAGTCATACACCGCAACTGTTCTCAGAAGAGATGCTTTAATGTGGAACAGGATACTTTGCAGTTCTGCTCATGAACATGCTTCAAGTCCTGCAGTTTAAAGTGTTGGAAGGTTTTAGTTTGGCCAGTCATAACAAGGGAGGTTCTGTGACAGCACTACTGTAGGGTCAAAACTCAAATATTTTTTTACTTCATTCTTCCTTGGATCATATAATATTTGTTTTGGAAGAAAATCTGCTACTTCTGGGCATCATGAAATTTAGAATATCAGTAGTTTCAGTGTTGAGCTGTCTTCATATTACAGCAGGTTTAATGAACCAAATTCTTGTCTAAACTATTTGTACAATAGTTACTTTTGTGTGTTTTGAACCAGCAATTCCTAAATAGTAATAAAATTTTCTATTTATTTCAGGTTTTTAAGAAGATTCCCATTGAATCTACTAAGAAAATTGGTTCTAGACAGACACTTCTGTCTGAGATTATGAAAGAAAAGGAAGAATGTGTGTGGATTTAAAATTACTGTATTTATCGAGTTGTGGAGTGAGAAGTACTGGGGAGATAGCTTGCTCTGTTGCTTATTGTAGATCTTCTACAAATTGTTTCTGATGCAGCTGAGAAAAATGCAGACCCTTAAAAAGGAGCACGGACCTGTTGACACAAGTAGCAGTGTGGACAAAATCATGGTACTTAAGTCGACTTTAGCAGAAGTATCTGAAGAGTTGTCTACAAATGAAGATATACTACTTACTGAAGCAAGTAGTGGAAAGAGCAAATCTTCGGCCTGCCGGAGAAAGCGAGAATTCATTCCAGATGAAAAGAAAGATGCTATGTATTGGGAGAAAAGGCGGAAAAATAATGAAGCTGCCAAAAGATCTCGTGAAAAGCGACGACTGAATGACCTTGTCTTAGAGAACAAACTAATCGCACTGGGAGAAGAGAATGCTACTTTGAAGGCAGAGCTGCTTTCATTGAAGTTAAAGTTTGGTTTAATTAGCTCTGCGGCCTATGCCCAAGAGATACAGAAACTCAGTAGCTCAACAACTGTGTATTTTCAAGATTATCAGAGTTCCAAATCAAATATTAACTCGTTTGTAGATGAACATGAGCCATCTATAGTTGGTAGCAGTTGTATTTCTGTCATCAAACATTCTCCTCAAAGCTCAATGTCTGATGTATCTGAAACATCAACTGTAGAGCATACCCAAACAAGTCGTATACAAAGCAACTGTAGAAGTCCTGAAAATAAGTTTCAAATTATAAAGCAGGAGCCCATGGAATTAGAGAGAGAGCCAAGAGATGACAGAGGTTCATATAAAGCATCCATATATCCAAATTACATGGGAGCTTCTTTTAATGTGTACTCACATTCTCCTCCTCTCTTGCAAGTTAATAGGTCCTCCAGTAATTCCCCGAGAACGTCAGAAACTGATGATGGTGTAGTTGGAAAGTCATCTGATGGAGAAGATGAACAACAGGTTCCTAAGGGTCCAATTCATTCCCCAGTTGAACATAAAAATGTTCATGCAACAGTTAAAGTTCCAGAAGTGAATTCTTCAGCTTTGCCTCACAAGCTTCGAATCAAAGCCAAAGCCATGCAAGTTAAAGTGGAAGCAATGGATAATGACTATGATGCAACACAGAAGTTGTCTTCACCCATTGACATGTCCTCAAAAAGACATTTTGAGCTTGAAAAACATGGTGCGCAGAACTTAGTGCATTCTTCTCACACTCCTTTCTCGGTTCAAGTGACTAATATCCAAGATTGGTCACTTAAACCAGAACTCTGGCATCAGAAGGAACTCAACGTTAAAATTCAGAGTGCTTGCAAAACTGGAGTTGTTGAAATAAAAGACAATATCTACAATGTCTCTGAGTCAGAGAACCTCTATTTGAAGCAGGGCATAGCAAACTTATCTGCAGAGGTTGCTTCACTTAAAAGACTTATAACTACACAAATCTCTGCATCAGACTCTGGTTAATTTACTACTGAAAAAAGGCTTATTGTTTCAAAGGATGTCATTTGCAGTAGATCAATATGTTTTGTATGATGCTGAATTTTCACTGGACTTGTGATGTCATTTCACTGTAATGTTCACATAATGTCTGATTGGTGTCTTTTTGTGCACAAATTATTATGAAGACTAGGTTGTGCTATGATCACTATGCCTTGAGTATAGTCAAGTAGCCTGTACAAAGGCTGTATATAGTGGACTTTAATTTCTTTTTGTTCTATTACAGAGCGTGCAAGTTACCAGTTACAATAAAATATTGGTGACAAACATAGAACATCTACTCCAGTTCAGTTGATTTTATGAACTTGTAAATAAGTTGTTAATTAAAAACTGGGTTTTTTCTTACACTGTGCTCAACTTCACTTATGTTTTTAGGTTTTACAGCCTAACAACCAAATTACAATTTACAACATGTGTGATCCTTCTGGCCACCTTTTTCCTTAACATGTTTTTTAGAAGAGAAGTAAAGTGAATATTTATAAATGAAGCAGTACCAATTTATAGCCTTAGCCTTCTTTAACTTATTTCTTAGTAGAAATTAACCAAAACCCCTGCAAATTCTAACCCAGTAACTAATATCAACAACCTTTTTTTTCTCCTTCAATCTCAAACAAGACAGTAATAAGTTTCCTGAATGTTTTAGTGTGACAAACAATTTTTCAATATTATAACTTGGTGTTTTAGGTGAAATTAGTTAAGTCAGATTTGTGCATCTGCAAAGTTTTCAGAGCCTTGCAGTGGCAGAACTGGACAGCACCATCTCTACCAAGGGGTGGCTTACATCTGCAAGGGGTGCAGGCATGGAAAGTCCACCCCTCTTGCAAACCAGCATTCTGTCCATGGCAGTTCATGGGCCACCTGTACATGAAATATAAGGCTACTGGATTTGTAAACTCTGAGCTCAGCTAGGTGAATACTTACACAAAGGCTAGGCAATAGCAGTTGCAGAGTTAAAGGAGATCATCTGCTATTTTAGTTCCCAGAATGGGACATAATGCAATTATGCATGAAGTAAGTCTTGCCAGCAATTTGTCCCTGGTATCAATGGCTTAATTAACTGAACTGGAATACCTTGGCTTGCTACAGGGCATTTTGCAAGAACTTCTCAAATGTTAAATAGAGACTGTGTGAAGAACTGTGCAATCTAGACACTGCTAGCCCCTTACAACTTATGCAGATGATGAGTTCTTCACTTGATGACTGGACAGGGCTGTGGTGCTCTTTTGTCTTTCAGAAGAGCCGTTGAACCATGGAGTCTAGAATTGTATCACATATCCTTGGTTTGGCTAACCAAAATCTTTCATTTTAAAATGAAAAATAATTTATAAATAGAGCATAAACTTGGCAGAGGTTCTCTTCATGATACTTCCCCCTTCTTTTAACGTACTAATAAATCAGACTAACAAATAAGCTTTTTCTGAAAAGGCTTTATTAATTGCCATACTGTATAATGAATTGAACCTTTCCATAGGCTTAAAATACTAATTAACAAAACAATATATAGGTATTTTTTTTTAAATTAATACTTGACTTGAGTGAGAGGAAGTTTGTCAATTTTTTGGGGATATGAAGAGGAGTCTGAGTCACTCCTGGTAGCTCTGAAGCTTGGTCCAGCAGTCAAGGCAATGGCAGAACTCCCTGATGTCAGTGAGGACAGGATTTGATTCTGTGCCTTTTCAGGAACTGATGATTCAGTTGTGTTCTGGGAGGACCTTCGCACAGAAATCACTGGTACTTTCTGAGCTTTTTTGAGCCTTCTAACTGCTGTGCTGTATTTATGGCATTCAGAGTTGATAAACTGCTATTCTTTTTTCATGCCTTAATAATACAATAGACCCCATAGCTGGGCTCTGTATGTATTTGGTAATTAACATAGATGACATTTCAATGTTACTGAAAATAAGCTCAGGATTATTGCATGAAATGTAAAAATTTGCATTGAATGATGGGGATATGAGACATGAGGCAGTGATTGCTACTGTCTCCTTGCTTGCTAAGTATCTTCTGTAAGCAACAATAAAATTCTTCAAATATTTTGCATATTATTTATCACATGTAATGTGTTCAAGGAGAGGACTTAAAACTCTCAGTGTTGCCATCAGTGTAAGCCTAGATCTATTGGGTTTTTTTCCATTTCTTGTTAGAATTGTTTGTCATAATGGAAGAATGTTGTCCTCTTTCTAGCTCATTATATATTTTGTGTATCTGTTTTGTGCAATTAATACTTAACAGTAATGATGTAGTTAATTTGTTGAAGGATGTCATTGCAAGAAAGTTATAGCATGGAGCTTAGGAGCACAATCAGATGTTATTTATACTCCCTTTATACCTTAGTGTTATGCTTCATTTGAAGAAAGAAATAAATAATTTGTCTTTTGTTCAAAACCAAATATAACCTACCACATGCTTTTCTATTATATTTCATCATAGTCCAACACAGGGGCATTAACTTGGGTTGATGACCAGTCTTCCCATAAGCAAGTTGCTGCTTCTCCAGCTAATAATTGGAATATCTTTCACGTACCTATTAAAGGTACAAACTGCAACAGTGTGGGTGGTACATGCAAAGCCCCATTATGGGCTACATCTGCCGACTCTGAACTGCTCAACTGCAGCAACTGTTGTGTAGATGGCCTCCTCCTGCAGAGAGAGCCCTCACCCTGCTTGCCCGTCCTCAGCCTGCTTCCCCTCAGGATGTGAACCGGGAAGGATGGAGTGCCATCCTGTGGGGGTAGGGAGGGGGACAGTGCTGTGGCAGTGCCCTGCATCAGCCTTCAGCTGGTACACACTTGTGCAAGTGTAGGACCAGACAGCTGTGCTCTTCCAACCTGCCTTCCTTGCACTGCAGGAAACAGAATCAACCTCCATGGAAAGGGTAACCCCGGCTGGTCATCTAGCCTGAGTCTCAATGAGACATCAGAAGGTTGGCTTTGAGCACAAAATGAGCTCTATCTATGTATAAACTGGTATAACATCCTCTAACTTACAAAAACTCCTGTAAATTCAGCAGTTGATAAAACAACATGAAACATGGCAAAAGGGGAATATTTCTCATTTTAGTGTGTCTTCAATTACAAATGTTAGGGAGGGCTACATAAAAAAACAGGTAATTCTGAGACTTACCAGTACAAATTCTCCTTTATGATAATTCTTAGTATGAAAGGCTTCATGGAAAGTTTTAAGATAAGTCTGAAAAATGAATTTTGGTTTGCAAGGTAAACTTTTTCCTAGTGATATCAACTGGTGGCTAATTAACACTGCAAAGTGTGAGTACAGCTCATTTGTTAAATTTGCCCAACTTAATTGTATATAAACACAGTAATATAGCCTCATGTTCTGCCAATGCCAGTATTTTGATAGGTGAATTGTATGGGTATTCCCATACATATATTGAGCCCAAACGTGATTTTCTAAACACTCTCAACTTTCTGTCTTCAGTAAAACTTATGTATTGCATGAGAGGTATTTAAATTTTATTAATATTCTCTACTGCTAAATATGCCCTTGGTCATGAATAGGAGACAGGTAACTGACAATTCCTGATTATCCTTCTCTTGTTATTTTCTCCCTAATGTCCGTTTGACTAGTTTATGAGACCAAAACCACATCTGTGCAACTTAAATGCAAAATTGTGCAATAAACACATTGCTGATGTTTGGTTAAAACACCAGCCACTAAAAATCTTTTCTATTTGCTAGTACATGAATATGCTGTTGAAAATTGTATACAATGAATTTAGCAAGAAACTGGGAATCCAGTTAATATGGCCTTTATTATTACCATATTGTTTGAAAAATACTTTTATAGCTTATTGCACAATACTAGATCAGTAACTACAAGAATACAACAAAAGAATTTTTGGTATTTCTTTCATAAAAACAAGTAACATATTGTTCCATTTCAGTGCCAAATCAAAAGTTAAAAACACCAGGCAGAATCCTCGGGCTTTAAACTCAGTGTCTACTTCCCTTGACGTGGTAGACTTTTCTGTGTAGAGTAAGGGACTCACTCAAGAGGAGTAGCATCACCAGGATAGACACTTTACAGTTCCCTCCTGACACAGACTCCTACTGATTGTTCTATCTCTAAAGCTAACTCTCATCACAAAGCAGTGATATATAAGTCACTTTATACGTATCACTGGAGCTGTAGACAACTTTCTCACTACGAAAGAGAAGGTAGCCAGATGCTCAACTATTATTTATTCAATGACAGGTCTAGAAGGGCTTGGTGAATTAGGAGCAAAAGGTCAGAGTAGAGGCATAGTGTTTATTTGCTTGGAGGAGAAAGTGTCAGAAGACATTTGGTTTCAGGACTCCAAAAAATAGTGGGAATGCTTCTACGCTTTTATGAGTTGACCAGCTATTACCCATGCACTGATTACAACACTGTCACTAGAGTTATAGTAATTCCCTCTGAAACACTCTGGAGCTCCACAGAATTACAAACAGAAGTGCCTGAGAAGAACAAACACAGGACATGGGACCCTACCATGATTTGATGTGGGTTTACCTCCTGCAGGCAAGCATCCTTCCTGCTTCTAGTGTATCTGAAAGAGACCTTATCTGAAAAATCCTGAGCCAGTCCAAACATTCTGAGGAAGGTAAATGGCCATCTAATCCTACCAACATTCAGACAACAAGGTCCATTTCCACCACCATCCCTCACTCCCCCAACAAGTCAATGCATGACTCAAAGCATTAGCCAGTTGTTAGACTTTCTCAGATGGGCATCTCATTCAATAACTTACACTTGCAAAACAATCAGGCTACCCTGCTATCTGTATGTGCCAGTGTCGGTATCCATTATGTCTACATTCTTAAGCATGATGCTAAACAAGTTTCTAACAATTGGGACCTCCAAAAATTCTCTTAAAGTTTGTATATAAATATACTGAGAACACAATGCATTCATTTCCATGGCAGTTCTGTTATGAAACCCTGAAAGCTGAGACATTGATGCTTTCTATAAAAATCAGAAAATATCAAAACATAGTATTGTATCAACCAAAGTGCTGAAAATATGATCAAATGCAATGAGGGCCATTGTAGCAGAACACTGTTTTCCTTTCTCTGTGTTCTTGACACTATACACATGAATAGACAATATATACGCTCAAAGTTCTCATTTTCAATAAAAGACTTGGTGACATATATTCTACAAAAGCCTCATGGTTAAAAATGTGAATAAGCAAACATCAAAAATATTCGTGTAAGCAAAACAATATTGGACAAGTGACAATAACAGACAACATAGATGAACTATCAGTATTGCATGGGACTGGAATAAATAGTTTACATTTTCTCATTTTCAGTAATGAGAATACTTTAAAAAATGCAAATTTTAGCTTCTTTTATTAAATAATATTTATGTCACTGAAAATAAACAGGAGGATGACAAACAGTGCTTATTTGATGGTATTGATAAGTATTAGAATGTTCCAGTTGTCAGGGACCTACAATGATCATTTAGTCCAACTGTCTCACCGCTTCAGGGCTGACCAGAAGTTAAAGCCCGTCATGTAGGTCATTGTCCAAATGTCTCCTTTTAAGGCACTGACAGGGAGCCTGTTTCAGTGTCTGACCACACTCCCATTAAGGAAATATTTTCTTAGGTCCAGTCTGAACCTCCCCTGATGCAGCTTTGAACTATTACCACATGTCCTGTCACTGGATCCCAGGGAGATCCGCAAACCCCTCTCCACTTTCCCTCCTCAGGAAGCTGTAGAGAGCAGCGAAGTCACCCCTCAGCCTCTTTCTCTCCAAACTAGACAAACACAAAGCTTTCAGCTGCTTGGCATCCATCTGGTACAGATTGGCCCCCTCTAAGCAGAGCAGAAATACCAGCACAGAGGCTGCATCTGGACCAGCGGGAGGAAAATCTGTGCTTAAGGGCAGTATGGCCTTTCCCTGACTGCTCACCAGCTCTGCAGCCTGACACATGTGCCAGTCTGGCATTGTCCCTTCCCAGGGCAGGACTTGCTCTTCTCCTTGATGAACTTCTAGGGTCTCCTGCCTTGGCAGGGTATGACCCTGGGGTGACAGAGAGCAGCGCCAAATTGTGACTCCAGGCAAGGGGAGGGAATTGGTGGTGGCCCGTAGTGAGGCTGCACTGGGCAGTACAGGCTGGTAGGAGAGCAGAGAAGCAGGATGTGGGGGCAAACGCTGGTGTTAAGGAGCTCATGAGTGGCCTGGGGAGATGAGCTATGGGGCACAATCTGGACCTGGAGATCCTCCTGCTAGAAATATCTGCTCTGGAGCTTGCTACAGGAATGGGCCTCAAGCTGGCCATCACTCATCTGATGGGACAATAACAAGGACAGATATGCCACCTGTCCTGTTTGTAACACTAAGACTTCTTTTGAATTTCCAAGCATTCATTTTATTTGGATAGCTGAATCTGAGGGGCTGGGAGCCCTAGGAGATCGGTGCATGCCCCAACTGGTGGCCCAGTGCCAATTTGGCTAACCCCTGAGGCATCCTCCAAAGTCATGGATGCAGGGATGGCTGAAGAAGCCCCAGAGCCACTTGCCTGCCTCTTCAGGGGTCACCATGGCCCCTAAGGAGAGGGTTCACTGCTCTGTTTGGAAGTGGAGGACCCAGGAACAGACTCCTCTGGCTCCTCCTGAGGTTCTTCTTGCTCCAAGAGCGATGGCAATGGGTACAGAGGGGTAGCTTCTGGAATCCCCATCCATGGCAGTGGAGGAGGCGTTGGGCACCTCATCCATGGTGCATCTTGTAGGGCTGTCAGGAGGGCTGGGGCCTGGGCAGGGAGATAGGGTTGGTGGGCCAGCAGACGACAGGCCTCCCTGCTGCACCACCGCACAGCAACACGCATAAGCTGCTGCACAAATGTCGCCGCATGGTTTTGGAGGGAGACCCCCAGCATCTGGACCAGCTGGTCTTCATCAGTTCCATGGTTGGTCAGGATATCCGTGACAGTGTCCTCCACTAGGTCTGCCTCGATCCAGTTGCTCCTGAAGATCTGCCTCAGCCTTGGTCGGGCCCAGAGCACCAGGGTATCTACGAGGCATGGGTGGTCCCGGAAAAGTAGCATCCATTCCCCAGGCTGGAGGCTGCCCACAGAATGCCTGGACACTCCTTCTGCAGCCTGTGTTTGGGATGCTTCAGAGAAATGGAGGTCAAGGTGTCTGGGGTTTCTTCTTGCTTGGTGGACAATGATGGATGGTGTCTCAGATAGTGCAATGACATGCTCCATGTAGTCATTTTCTGTCCCCACTGAGTGCAAGATGGATAGAATCCTCCTCTTGCAGAGGGGACACTTGGGTGTATTCTCTGCCCACTGCAGGATGCAGGTGTAACAGAACTGGTGCAGGCATGGCAATATGTAGCTGATCTCCTTCCAGTTGTCCAGGCAGATGGGACAGCAGTTGTCTGTCTCTGTGGCCATGCTCTTCTCTGCAGAGGCCTGGGGGGACCTGGGGTTATGAGTTGCTGTTGCTCACCAGCATTGCAGCAGCAGGTTTTACTCTAGAAAGGGAAGAAGCACGATGGCCATTGCCTGGAACCAGAAGGGGTGATAGAAATGCCCTGGTCCCTCACGAAGGAAACCATCTTAGCTCCCCAGTAGGTTTCACCTCCCAGCTCACCTCTGCTGCTGCAAGTGCACCTCCTGGGTGACCCAGATGGCTGAACCTGGCAGGGAGGGGGAAAATCCTTCAATGGCTCTGGAGCTGAACACAGAGAGCTGCAACAAACAGCTCTCCTTGCACAATAACAACATCAAAGGCTCATTCAGCACTTCAGACCCTTCCAAATGGTCAGCAGGAGTCATAGAATGATTTGGGTTGGACAGCGGCCTTCATGCTTATCTGGTTCCAGCCCTCCTGCCATGGTCAGGGGCACCTTTGACTAGAACAGGTTACCCAGAGCCCCGTCCAATCTGGTCTCAAACAGCTCCAGGGACAACATCCACAGCATTTGCAACTTTCCTGGGCAACTTATTCCAGTGCCTCACCACTATAAAAATAAATAATTCCCTTCTAATATCTAATCTAAACCTACTCTCTTTGAGTTTGAACTCATTCTCCCTTGTCCTATTGCTATATGTCTTTGTAAACAGCCTTGCTTCATCGTTGGTGTAGGTTCCCTTCAGGTACTGCAAGGCTGTGATAGTCACTCCAAAGCCATCTCTTATCCAAACTAATAAATCCCAATTCCCTCAGCTTTTCCTCATAGCAGAGTGCTCCAGCCCTCTAAACATCTTGGTGTCCCTCCTCTGGGCTCACTCCAGCAGTTCCATGTCCTTCCTGTGCTGGATCCCCAGAGCTGGATGCAGGGTTCCAGGTGGGGTCTCACCAGAGCAGA
>JAWWMU010000121.1:31924545-31935232 GCA_035048155.1 Cinnycerthia olivascens
AAGTCAAAATCTTAAAATCTACTGCTTCTAAACACAATCAGAATTAAGCAAATACTTCTACAAAATAATTTTCTTAAGATGTTAATAAGACTTTTAAAAAAATTACTTATTTGTTGTATTGTAGGCTCCCAAAAACTTAGAAATAAGTTACAAATGTCTCTGCTTAACTAAGTCAATCTTTTACTGTATGTGATGAAAGAGAATCCAGATTGATTCAATAGTGCACCACACTTTTTTTGTGTCTTTCTGGGGAAGAAATATGATAATGAATAGGAAACTAGGTGGAATCTGGCTTCATACAGTAGGTTATGTGTAGTGCCGTCATACCTGTAGTTTAATAGTGCAGAAACAGAAAGTAACCAGTGAAATATTTCATCAGTTTGAAAATCTTGCAGAAAATGGGGAAGCTTGCTAGAAGTCATCAACTTATTTAATTATTCTAGCTCCAGTTTATGTTTACGACATTAAAAACATATACTTTTAGTCTTCAGTGTACTTTTGGTCTTCTACTTCCAGTCTGCTTAGAAACCAGGCACCTGAAACTTCATTAAAACTTTTATATAGTACTTTGCAGGTAAGATAAGCAAGACTACTATAAAGTCCATATTGTTCGTTTGCGCTTGGTGTCACTGACCTTGCTTGTGATGCTAGGCAAATACGAATGATTCCAAATAATTACAACGGAATTTCACGCAACTAAGGACTCCATCATTTACTTGGAACTGAGGTTCTAATGAACTATTTAACCTAGGTTAAACTTGTAGATGCTGGTATAAATATATTTTCATGAGTTTAACTAAATGTAGATTTGCAAGATAACTTATGGATATCTCTTCTTTACTAATGCTACGTTGTATCTAAATAGTTTTAGTTATTGGATACTTACGTTTACTCTAATTTCAAGTCTTCCCTGACTTAGGGTCATGCTGTAGGATGCCTAGCTCATTTTACAGACTACTGCTTATTGTACTTGCTCTTTGGAATTACGTTAAGTAGAGGTGATGAAAAGTAGTTCAGTGAATCCTTAGAGAAACTAGAATACAGAATCCTTTAGGTTAGAAAAGATTTTTAAGATTAGCTCTAGTAGTTATTTACTTGGCTGATTTATTTAGTAAAGATATATAAAAGTGGTATGTGCAGAAAAGAAAATGTAATATATTGTGATATTCACTTTGAAAGATAGAGTGTATAAAAATATTAAATATTTTACTTTGATATATGGAAGTTTAAAATTTGTAATGCCTCTGAATAAAGTTATGTCTTGCACTTAGTACTCTGCAATAGCTCATGTAATGTTCTAAACGTGAAAAAAGTATGGTGTTGAAGGGATTAGTACTATACCCAAAACCTTGTAATCAATTGCAAATGCAAGAATTAGCAGGTTAAAATAACTTCTGTTTTCACCTTGTGCAGTGTTGTATACTCATGCATGTGTCCATACTCTCATGTTTCTAGGTGAATATAGTCAGTTAATTCACTAGCTACAATTTTCTTTTTCTTGTTTTTTTTTCTTAACTTTTATTTTTGTAGATGATTTAAACATAATTCCAGCTTGAGGTTTTTTGTTTTAGAAATAGTTTCTGGAACTATTTTGAGAAATCTAAGTGGCAATGACTCCAAAATTCTTATTAAGTGGTTTGGAAAAGAGTAAGGTACTAAAGTATCTGTTTGCTAGGAAAGAAAATAGATTTAGGTAACAGAAGCTTGCAGTGACCATTCTCAACTTCCTTTGATATTGAAGAAGTATAAATAATGATTTTGTTCTATTCTTGACAATTAAACATTCAAAAAGATTAGCACAGTGTCTGTTTTTGATTAGTGCTGCATGATATTTGTATTTTTTTGAATGTTTACCTGTGAAAAATTCAAACCTAAAATAGGTGCAAAAGTGATATTCATTAAATAATTAAAACAATAAATAAAGTGGTGTTCATTAAAAATTGGTCTTCTTCTTTTTCTGTACTTTTTTAGACTACTAATGGTGGTAGTATTTGCTTTCATAGCATGCAGGGTGATAGTAGTGGTATTTCCATTATTACAACATGTAGCTTGTTCATTTTTATTTGAGCTATAATAAATGTTCATGCTACTGATGACTCTAAGCCACTGATGCTGCATTTTTGCACTAGCTTTGAGTTTGAGACATTTATTCAATGTTTGATGATATAAGGGGGAACCTGGTCTCAACAGGCAGCACCAGTTACCTTACAATAGTTAGCACACTCAAAAGATAAAATACAGATTTTTGAAGACCATCAAGGAAGAAGTTCAAAGGGATTGATAGTAATCTCATAAACAACAGAAAGTGTTTTGTCGTATTTCAGAAGAAATAGTAGATGAAACCTTGATTGAAATGGAGGACCTGAAAAACTTCTGTAAAACTCGTGAAAAGTGAAACATTGTCAGTGTTGTGGCCATCAGTGAAACATAGCCAATGTGACTGTGTAATCCATATAGCTCTCACTATAATCCCAGTTTCTTTTTATCTTCACATTCAAAAAAAAAAAAAAAAAGCCTTTTTATGACTGGCAGAATAAGAAGTAAAGAAATGATAAAGCGTTTAGATTTTACTAAATACCTTTTGTGTTAGAGCACTTCTTTGACCCGAGCAAATGTCTGTATATCAAGCCTTCTGGACAGTTAAGGCTTTGTATCATACTTTAATCCTTCTTTTATGGAAGAGTTAATGTGGCATAGTTTCTCAGAAGTTTAGAAAATGTCTATTATATGAATCACTTTGTCTCAGTGGAATAAAAGCCCATTGAACTGTGATCCACAGCAACCTCTTGTTTTACAGTCATATGAATCAGTGTTTGGATATTATATTATTCATACCATGAAGCAAGTGCAGTAGAATTAGGCTGTTGTGTTACATGTTGGGAAAGTATTACGTATTTTTACCTGGACGATTGTTCTGCAATAATGTAATGGCAGCAGTCTGTTAATTTGCTATTTATTTATTTAAAGTTCATTAAATCACATCAATTTTGAATATGATTTTAAAAAAAATCCAAAACAATCCTACCCAAACCCAAATCATTTGCATGTCCTACTTTTTCTCTGTGGTATTTAGGTGAGTGATTTAAATGAACTTTCTAATTGTTTTTATATTAAAATAAAATTGTTTTTTTTCTGATAACTATAAATCTAACACACTAAGAATAGAACTAAATAATTTTGAATATTTTCTAAAATCTGTAGTATCAAAGAATACTTCTAGAATTACTTGGTATCATTAATTTTTACTATTGTTTCACAATAATACCCTGGTTAAAGATGAGAAGCCTGTATTTTGAGGCATGGTGCAAAGTGGAGGAGGGTCATTGTTCCTGATGGAAAACATTTACAATATAAAAGTATAAATGTAGAAAAGATGCAATATATTATTTCAAAATATAAGGAAACCATGAGACTGTAATGTGATAGGTAATGTTTTGAGTCTCTTTAGTTTTCTTTAGGCTTCAGAGTAAAGGAAATTTAAGGCCTGAGTTGAAGAGGATAGTTACTGTGTCCACAAGACTACTCTCCAGCATGAGGTGTCTGAAGGAAGAAGGCACAATGGTGCTGGTTTCACAGCATGAGAAGTGAATAGTGGAGGCTGGAATTACTCCTGTAGTTCAAAGAGCTGATTAAATATCGCAGTGCAGAATGAGACTTCATGGATAGATAAAACAAAAACCTGAAAGCATTACACTGATATTTTTACTGAATAGAAGCAGTGTAGAGTCAACAAGAAATGCAAAGAGAGGAATGTCAGGACCAGAAACAGAGCAGAGACACTGTCTTTGACATTTAGAGAATTAAGAATTTGCTGAAGTTTTGGCAGAGGTGTTAAAGATAATTGTTGTATGTACTGTAATCTAAACCCCTTGTTTCTTTCAACAGGACTAGGAAAGAATGCCTCTGACACTCCCAAGATATTCTAGATGGAGAAAAAATAAACCATTTTCCATACTCTCTTAATACATTAATTATGATCTTTATGACAAACGTTTTTGTCCTGAAAAATAGTTTTTTGATTCTGCAAATGAAGCTCGGTGGAAATATGGAAAAAAAAAGGTTTTGAACTGGCAAAGGACTTGTAGGAAACTACTAAAGGAAATCAGAGTACATTGAATAGAATAAATACAACTTGATCTATGAATCGCCACTGGCTGAGGTGATTGTGCAAACCATTTCATGGCCTCCTTTTTCTGTCTGATCCCTTAATGAGTCCCTTAGGACATAGATGAAGATATTATTAGAACTTTTGTTTCTGACACAGATTTTGTATGAAACTGTAAATCTGGGTATACTTGTCTTGTTTTCTTTTTATTGAAACGAGAATAAAATTTAAACAAACAAAATTTAAAATGCATTGCTAATGAAACTGCAATAGACCAAATGTTTTTGAGTGAGTTATTTTGTCTCCTGCTGTATACACAGTCTAACATTCCTTGACAGTTGATTGGTCCACAGATAAGTTTGAGAACTGGTTGAAGTCTTTTTAAACATTCAAGTACAAGGATGAATAGAGGCTATAGTTTTCCACATATAACTTTCCAGCTTATGGATGGAGCTTATTTGAGCAAGTGAGACTTTAGAACCAAAGAGCTTGTACTGCATACCCCAAAGGTCTGACTAGTCTCATCTCTTGTCTCCCACAGGGCAAGCGTCTATAAATGAAACTTCACTTTACTACTTTCCCAGTCTCTGCTTTTTGATTCAGGGTTTTCTGAGCTGGATGAGTTTTATATATTTTTAATAACTCTTGTGGGATTTTGCTTCCATGAATTTGTCTGATCTTTCCTCCCCTTAAGCCCCTGCTTTGTTACAAGCTTTGTTCAGAACTTGTACCACTGAGCTGATTTTGCACAGAGGGATCTGTAGATTCTCATGTAACAGTGACCTGATACTTAAGTGATTGAATGTTCTAAGTACCGCCTTTTTTTAGATGACCATTACATCATTGCCAGTGCCTGCAACTGTGGATTTTCTGAGCAGTGAGGGAAGGGCTAACAAAATTCATGCGTTTTTTTTTTTTTATTATTTTTTGCTCTCTTGGTCCTTGCTCCTTACCTCACTCACACTAGCTTATTTGATTCTCTGTGTTACCTGACAAAAAACAGTTGCTTTGTTGAATGCTAGCTCTGGCGACCTAGTGGTGATGCACTTTTTCCTGATGTGGTTGCTTAAACAATTTAAATAGTAACTTGGAAGGGTGTCAGCATATTACAAGCAGCTGTGTCTAGAGATTACTATCATACCCTCAGCTGTGTGTCTTGCCCTCCTGCTAGAAGTCATCACCCATTTAGATCTACTTGTAGAACAGCCTGTTCAAATTCTTCTTTATTATAGTTAAAAAAAAAAAAAATTATGAAAGAGCTGCAGTTTAAGATGTCCAGGCTGATTTTGACTACAGCAGACTTGGAGAATCTGATTCTGAGTCCAGGGATCAGTTGTAGAAGCAACCTCATGGGCATGTAGTAATTTCTTTTATTGGAACAGCTAGACCTGTCAGGTTGACTAAGGTTGATGCCATGTAAGATCTTCTCTTGAGTATTCTAGAATGACAGAGTAACTTAGGCTGGGCAGGCACTTTGGAGGACATACACTGCAGTTTGTGTTGAAGTTAGATCAGATTAATCAGGACCCTGTGTTGCCATTTGGTGTATTGTTTAGATAGGTAATTTCTCAGCCTCTCTGACCAGCCAATTCTATGGTATAATCCCCCTCCTTGTGAAGACCTTTTTCCTTCTATTTTATTAGAATTTGATTTGCTGCAATTTGTGGTTTTTCCATCTGAGGCTTTTGCTGTGTATCTCTGAGATGAGTTGGTCTCTGATTTTTCTATAATTGTCATTTAGCTGGTTCAGGATAACAACAAGGACACTGTGGTAGATTGCCAAAAACTCCCTAAATTTGTGGTAAATTACAGTCTTTGCTCTCCCCTCGTCTTTTGAATCAACTCTTACTGTCAGGTTGGTCAGACTCTTCCTCTCCTGTGAATACAAATAACTTCCAGGATATTTTGCTTGACTGCTGTGACCTTTGGGTGAAGAGACTTGTATCACAGTGACATTAATCAACTTCCTTAGCACCCTTGGATGCACATAGGCTTGTTCCTGGAGACTTGGAAATGTCCAATTCTGCTCATATGGTCTCTGACACAATCATCCACTGCTGTGTGCAGTAGTTAGTCCCACAGACACCACTGTGATGCTCAGGAGTGATGGGTCAGGGAGCAGATCAATGAAAAACAAGGCAAAGAAAGCACTGAATAATGTTGAAGCTTTTCTCTGTCCTTTGCTGTACCTTTTCCTTGTCATTTGTTCCTTAGTGTCATGACTTATTCACCACAGACTCATGCATTTGCTTTGTTTAGTTTTTTAAGGTGCTAACATACTTAGAGAAGGTCTTCTTGTTCCCCCTAACTCCAGCTCTTACTTCCACTTTTGCTTATGTGGTTGGTGTTTCTGTATTGTTCTTAAGCAAACTGTTCCCACTTCTGCTTTACATACACTTTCTGACATTCTGGGGTTTTTCCTCATTTTCCTTTGAGATGTTGTATTTGCTACATTTATATTTGTGGAAGGAATTTATGATGAGGCTTTTTGCATGCCCAGTTTTTTTAATTGATGGCTGCTTGCTGAAATTTCAATGTATTCAGTTGGAGAAATACTTATCTTTGAACAAATAGTTCAATAACTTGAAGCCTCTTCTCATGAGTAATTGTCTGTGTTCTATAATTGAATTGCAGCTCTTGTTAACTTATGTGGGAATGTGATACTAGAAGTATGTTCTGAAATATGAGAGCTAGGGAGGAGTCCAAAACCATATAATATTTATTAATTTATATAGCAGTGTGTATAGTAAAATCAGATTAACCTTCTTCTGATTTTTAGAGTGGTTGTTTCTGTTTAGTCTGCTCATAAAATAGACAAAGGCACTTGTAAAATAAGTCTTCTTATTCAAATCTTAGGAGTGGCATTCAGGTGTTTGAAGTATGTATTTAAGCAGTTTTCCTTCTCTTTTCTTTTTCAATATTTGAGACATTCTTTTAAAAAATAGGCAATTCTGAATACCTGTTTTGTAGCTTTTTTTTTAAAAGAAGCAGTCAATCATTCTGATGAGTAAACTTATTTTTAATAGCAATTCAGAGAATTAGAAAGATAGCTGTTAATATCCTTATTGTAGTGGCTTTATTTAAAAACATATACTTAATTTTATTTCACTGAAATAATTTTATAAAATGCTATACTGTTTATGAAGAGTTATGGCAGTAAAATGCAGGAAGCTTAATTACTGCAATCTGTAAATGTAATATGTGTTTAACACAGTTCAGGGCTCACTAACCAGTTTAATGGGCTGATCACAGTTTTCTCATAATGTTATTGTGTTTGCAGCACTTATCATGTACAATAATTGTATATTTACATTTTGTATAATGTATGAAGAAGTACAGAGCTTTTTTTTTTTTTTGTTAGTGTCCTATATTGGGCAACTTCAGTGATTTTTAAATTAGGAGTTTAACTGCATCCAAAGCCGTTTAATTATGCCCTTCCTAAAAAGAACTTTCCCTAATATTGTCTTGTGAGATGATGACTTGTCTGAAAAGGCAAATTGCTCTGTTGATGTAAAGCAGTTTAGAAGGCATAGATCATGTTTTTCAAATGATTTGATTTAATAGTTTACAGACATGTAGGATGTTCAGTGACAATTTCAAGCTTTATGTGGTGAATTAAAATGAGTTTAAACTCTGATGACATCATGTTGAACAAAGTAAAATTTTAGCTTTGATCCTCAGGGATGGAATGCATATGATGATTCACTTGTGGTTCAGAATATGATGGTTTTAGTAACTTGTTGAATGGTGCTACATATTGGAAAGTCTGTAGGAATAAGTGAAACAACTTTTGTACTGTATTCGCAGTTCAAGTAATTAATGTTTTAATGATTAATCTTACCCTCATAATCAGCCCAAGCTGAAAAATACTGGTTTTTTTATAAAGAAGCATATATATTATGTTTCAAAGCTTTTCAATTACATGTTCTACTTAAAGCACAGGTATGTTATATTTATAATTATCAAAATCCCAATATCAATAGTTATATAATTATCAAAATCCCTTTCTGATTATCTTTCAGTGATAAAGGAACAAGATACAGTCACAGTGTAACTATTGTAGAAAATTGCATTTGACGTGTAACAAGAGCAAAGGAAGGTTATCGGTATGCTGTTTCATTCTTGTTGAACCTAAGATGTAATTACTTGTATGCAGGTCAAAAACCTCTTCTACTAGGCTTTTTTCTTTTTAAGTGTCACAAAAATCTCTTTGGAAAGTTAATTTAAGAGGTGAAATAAGAAAGAAACTAATGACCAAAATGTTACTCTTCAGTCATCTGGTCAGGGACTTCTGAATTAGGAGGTGAATGATAAATGAATGATAAAATATTGACATCTGCCACTATGGAATTCCAGTTGGTGTTTGTATACTTTCAGTTCTGCCACTTTTAAAAAGCTATCCT
Source organism: Cinnycerthia olivascens (assembly GCA_035048155.1). Taxonomy (NCBI): domain Eukaryota; kingdom Metazoa; phylum Chordata; class Aves; order Passeriformes; family Certhiidae; genus Cinnycerthia; species Cinnycerthia olivascens. The sequence goes on from JAWWMU010000121.1 coordinate 31,933,054, forward strand.
TTTTCATTTCAGTTTCATCTGTGTAGGAATAGTTTTAGAAGCTGTATTTAGACATATAAAATACATTATAGCAAGCATAGTAATGACCAGAAGAAAAATCTTGGACAGGTAGAAAATGCAAATAATATATAGCTATCTAAAATATCCTTTCAGTTGTTGATTTTCTATCGGAACTATGTTTATGTAAGCAGTAGATGAATATGTGCAGTGTATCTGTTAAAATCTTAAATGATTGTAGGGAAAGTAGAGATGTGTCAGAATTAAAATTAGAATTTCAGAGATTATCTGTGGCGTTGGAAAAAAACTGCATCATATTTATCAGAGAATTGAAAACTGGTACTGGACCAGATGCATCAAAATTTTAGACTTCTTTGCACAACTCTGAGTTCTGTATTCTCACAATTCCTGGCCTGGACACTGGAGCAAACAGGATCTCAGTTGTATAGCATGAACATCCTGACCCACACTGTGTTCCTAGGGGAGCACTCCTGTAAAACTTCACTGGGCTCTGAGATGAGCAATGACATGCAAGGCTGATGCAAGTAAAAATAATGAGATTCTAATCACAATTGGATTGAAATGTAGCAGACCATCAAGAATGCTAGTTCACAGATTTTTTTTTTAATTTAATTTTAATTTTTTTTGTTTTGTTTTTTATTTCTGTTGAGAGTTAAATACTCACCATTACATGTTTAGGTGTCCTACATACTTGACTAAGATCTTTTCCTCCTAAAGTCTATGTGCTTTTTGAGTTCATAGTAGAGTCTGTAAGATTTCTGAGCTCTGCAGCAGGGAGTGTGAATGAATTTGATGTCTCAGCCTAAAAGCATATACCAAGGCTTTGCAGAGGAATGGATTTTGAAGGCCTTAAAATCCTTAGTTCAGCCCTGTGATCAATATATGAATTGCTAGGAGACTAGGAAGGCTCTAGAGTGCTCAGTGAATTGCCATTTGAGGGCTTTTGTGTTATTCGAGTGTACAAAAACTAGAGTTAAAAGATGCAACATGAAGTGCATATACAAAACCAAGAGAGAATTGCTAAAAGCCTTCCAGAGACTCTCTGTTTCAAAACGCATATATTTGAAATCAAGGGGATTTTCAAAATGTTCCTAATGAAGTGTCAACAGAAGCTAAAAGTTTGAAGAGAAGGTGTTTGACATGCAGGAGGGTATTGGAGCATTTAGAGAAGCATGCAGATGGATGACATTTTATCATCAAACTGTGTTGCTGCAGATTGTGCTGAATAGGAAAATGCACTTTGTATAGCTTGTTCTGGAAGATATTTAGTATCTCCTGTTGCATCACTGTGCCCACGGTTATGTCGAGCTTGCCCTTTTAAGTTTCCGTTTCCATTCACTTTAATAAGAAAATAACTGGAAAGCCCCCAGTGCTGACAAATTCTGTGACACATACAGAATGCAAGCATGAAAGGTTATCATACTAGTAGGTACATGGGTTTTTACATAAATATATGTCAAGATTGTACTAGGGACATGATATATTTAAGTATGACGTTAGCTTGTGTTATTTTTGTCTTGACTGAGAGAGCAGAACTCCAAAGTTTTGTGCTCTCAGTCACATTGCTATATCTCAGATATATCTCCAGAAATGAAAGTGAAACACTTTGATGGCCACATATCTTTTTGTGGTGAAGACTGAACCTTTTTTAATTAAGGTTTTTGAGGAAACTCTCTGAGGGACTGCTCAGGAGGGAAAAGGAGTTGCTCATTTTATTTGGGATTTTTTGCCTTATTTTTAGTTTTCAAGTTGGAATTTTCTCATTTTGCATTTGAGAACTTTTATGTTTTTTGTGGTCTAAAACATTCACATTTTGAATCGGTTTGTCAACTTCACTGTGGTGCTGTTGAGGATGAAATATTATAAAGCTTCAATTCAACAAATTGCTAAAGGCAAGTGATTGTTTTGAATATAAGATACCAACTGATTTAAGTGCAAACAGGATGTTACATTTCTCTGTGTAGTGTTCACTAATTTGCTTTAAACATAAGCCATTGTTTGTTTATGAATGTCAATAAAAATTATAATTTCCTCTTGGTACAGAGAGTTTCAGAAAGCCAGAAGGAGCTCTGTACAAACTTAATTGGTAATGCTATCTCAAAGTGACTCAAATATGTGTATATATATAATGTGTTTTTTTTTTATATTTTTTTGTAGTGTT
>JAWWMU010000121.1:31984356-31996728 GCA_035048155.1 Cinnycerthia olivascens
GGCCACTGCTCCCAGCTTTGAGTCATCAGGGAACTTGCTGAGATGTTACTCTGTCCCTTCATCCAAGTCATTGATGACTAAACAATATTGGGCCCAGCATAGAACCTTGGAGGACACCATGAATGACAGGCCTTCAGCAAGACCCTGTGCCACTGATGACAACTCTCTGAGATCTACCATTCAGCCATTTCTCAATATACATTGTTCATAGAAGTCCATAATCTAGGCCAGCCATGTCAATGTGCCACATGCATCATCAGGAATTTATAAAGTCTTGCCAGAAGGTGAATGTCCACTTGCATTAAAGGGTGGTCCTATAAGACCCTGCATAGAGTGCTCTTGTGTGCACTCTAGATGCAAAGAAAAGAGAACTGGAGTGGACTGAGCACACAAGAAAATGTATGGTCTATTCAGGGAAATATACTCTCTTTCTTAAAAGTCATTGAAGCTTGAGTTGAAATTAAACATTTGCTTCCTGCTAATGCCGTTTTGCAGATTTTTTTCACATACTTTAGTGAAGAATCAAAGATTTCATTACTTACAAAAAACCAGAACAATAAAAGAAATAATTAAGCTTTACAAGGCTCAAATTAATCTTTCCCAATTTTTCTCTTGCATGTCATCTGACTGCTTGAAAACCAGTCTCTAGAACTAAACTTTTAGCAACTGGTTTGTAGAAATTTCACAGAAGTTCATACAAAACAAGTTAACTTCCTATAACCATGATAAAGTAGGAATAATTACACTTTAAGTGACTCTTATGATGTTTCCAGATGCCTGGAGTAGAAATCTGGGTTACAACTTCACTGACCAATGATGTCTTACATCAGTACTGCTTTATTCCAGATAAAGTAAATTGTCCTTGTCCTACCGAAGTCAAAGGAGCGATCCTGCCCATGGCCATGAGTTTGTTCTCAGCTTGTCTGAACTTTGTCAGTAATATGTTTTCTCTGCATAAACTAGAAGGCTGGTTAAGCTTTTTAATACATCCTTTACTTACTGATTTGCCTTTGCCTTCTCTTCATTTTAATGGATTTTTTTAAGATTGCCTTTTATACGGTTGGAAAACTAACTCAAACTATTTTGAATATCAGTGAGTTGAAATTGGCATGAAACAGTGTGTCCTTCATCTTAGCCAACTACCTTGAACTAGTCATAGCTATTGCTTTTAAAAGTCACAATAGCAGAATAGCATGGGGATCAGTTCATTGCTGAAGTTGACTTACAATGCTTCTTTGGAACAATTCCAGAGAACCATGGAGAGTATCCTATCAGCACTGAGAAGAGCATTGTTTTCCATATTCCTTGGGCGGATTTCTGGCACTAACGTAACCTGGGATGCAGAAGCCACCCCATGCCAAACTCCTGCAAGCTTATCAGATTACGTCAACCACATATTGGGAAGCAGGTATTCAACCTGACCAGCCTTGCTCTGGGTCAAAGGAATAGGCTTGAAATAATGCATATGAAAAATCCTTTTTAGAGGTATGTGGGAGGGCAAAAATAAGTTTTAGCAACCTATTATTGAGGACTTCTTGAAATATTTTTTTTATTTGTGGGCCAAATACTGCAGTAATTAAATGGCAAAATTAAGGGAATATGCTTTGCTTTTAGTGAAAATTAGCATTGGTTTTCTCCAGGCATTCAATCACTTAACTCAGTTGTCTTTTTATATTATTCAAATGTGATACACATTAGTTAAACATAAGTGGTTGAAGAATCTTGTTGCAGAATGCCTCTTGAGAGAGAAGTATGTTATAAATATTTCTACTAATGGAATATTTATGTTAATGTAAATTAACTCCATAAGGGTGGCAAACAGGTGAAAGTGATGTTCCTGCTGCACAGTGATGCTTTTATTATTTTGTTACTTATACAGCACAAGGAGTGGTGTACAAGTTTCTGCTCTAGCTATCAAGGAATTTTCAAATGCAGATTTAATGACCCACAAGAATGAAGGCCTGTCACACAATGAAAATATAATGTAGAAAAGTGTGATGCTGTAGACAGGAAGGACGTTTTGCAGAAATAATTGAAAGAACTGTGATCTGAGGAAAAAATGCAAGATGAACTGAATCTGTAGAAGAGTAGAGCAAAACAATGAGCTACAACTAGCAGGTAGCACATTTACTGAGATTGATAGAGATAGTGACCATTTTGAAATGATCAGTTGCCAAGAATATTAGGGATAAGGGCCTAAGAATGACAAGAAAGACTACAGTGATTGTCATCTGTGTTTCCTGTAATTCAAGATATGAGCATTTCCTTAAAGGTATGAGGTCTGGCAAAAGTTGAAAGTAGGCAGGAGACTGGTAGCAGACCTTGCCTGGAAAGTATTTCCATTGTTATAGCTGAATTCAAGACCCAAAGGCTTTTCAGGGAGTGGAAGCAATGGCTTTGTAATCCCCTCTAGATAACCTGTCTGAAATGTCTCAGTTTTTGTATTTTCATATGTATATATACATAAACATATATGCATATGGACATGCTGCATTTGTGAATCCTGCCATGAGGGAGGGGTTGGGCACAACAGCTTTAGTGATGATGGAATGGAAGAAATGTGTGCACTGTCCTTTGAAAGTAGTGCAGCAGTCAAGAGAGCCATGGAAATTTTAATAGTCTCAGTCTCCCAACACTTTCCCTCTGCTCTTGTGCATAAGAAGAAACAGAAGCCCTGGAGCTTAGGGAAGGGCAAAGTCCAGTGAAGTTGTGCCCAGGGTCTCTGAGCATATCAGGATTTATCCAGCTGCCTGTTTTGAAGTTCCCTATCAAATGTTAGAACAACCTGCTAAAACCCCTTAGATTCTTCAGAGATTTTGTTTGCTTATTTGTTTTTGCTGTATGCAAATATGTTATTAAAATTATTTGTGTTACACAAAGTGCTCTATCAACTGTGTTCTATTAATTCAGGAATGGCAATGATAAGATCTAGTTCTTTCCAAAGAATTTGGTATGCCACATCTCCCAAATGGGATCAGATTCAAAGACAGTTCAGCTCCCAGTTAGGCTCTTCAGTGAAGTGGTTAGATTTTTGACAGCACTCAACATCCAATGGGCCTGGTGTTCATTTTCAGGAATGGGAGCTGGTAAACTCTTCTGAAAATGTAACCTTTTGTACTTAAATAATTGTGTGTTTTCTCCCAATCCCATTTTCCATGAAGTTATGTGATATTTTTTCATTGTTCTTTTCAGAGTTTGTTTCCTTGCTTAATAAACAAAACTAAACTCTTCAAGAGTCCCACTGCATTTCTGTGCAATGGGGTTTTCATATTTTTGTGATTATTTGTTCATATTTTTGTGATTTCCATTATATTTAAACCTCAAGTGTCCATAAATAAATACACAAAAGAAACCACAAATACCATGATGAGTTATACAGTAGTGATAACTCCAAGTACAAATACTAAATTTAAAATGTAAGTTGTTATTTGTATAGCCAATTAACATGAATGACTGATGAATCACAGTAAATCCACAAACACGTGCTGAACTGGGATTTTTGCACATGTAAATTCATTTGCCTTAGTGCCTTGTTCTTTGGATAAATATGGCAGTTTTATGTGACTTACTTCTTTTCAAGAACTACAGATGACTTTCTTGAAATGGAAATCAGTGTGGCAGCCTAACCCACATTCAAGAAAAATCTGCAAGAGAGGAATATTTAAAGATCCACTCAGTTTCAGGTGTTATGGAAGTTGTTATCTTCCAATTCCTGATGAATACCTGTGAATACTTAAAATAATGTATATCGTATGGCCAAACTGTTATGCTGGTGAGGTCCAAGATACTTCTAAATCATTGTCACCAGTGTCATCTTACTTATCAAATAGTCTCTGCTGTCTTTCTACACTATCTTCACCCTGACAGCTCTCCTTCCAGTCTTTGTGGTGTACACCGTGCCTCTGGCATTGATACTGCACATCTCTCACGTTCTCCCTACACGCTGATGTCGTCTGTGACATTCTCATTCCTGCACTTCCCAAAGACTTGCTTTCTATCCTGTGCCAAAAAGGCACTCATTTCTGCATTAAATGTTCTCAGCAAGAAAAGCCAGTCATGCTTTCTCTTGTTCAATTCTCCTTCCTCATGTCAGCTGTCTGACTTCTATCATACTACCTTTGTCCCCCCACTCTGTGCGTCAAGTTGACTTCTGCAGTTTGGACGTGTTCCTGAATAAGTAGCAACTCTTTCTTGCCACTCTAGCATGTCTGGCATGTTCTGGAGTCTTAGTTTTGATATAGGTAGTGATTAATAGTTGCAACAATTCATGAACTGCTACTGATCTGTGTCAGCTGTCTCAATGGTCTGTATTTAAGTCTTACAAATCACTAAGCAATAAGCATGGTCATCGTGCAAACAAAGTGAAGGTGAGCAATAAGCAGTGACTTCTTTTCTCTAAACTATTTTTTAAGTGTTACCTCATCTTCCCATGCTACCCCCTCCTTGTATTCCCATACTCATTGCCTTCTTGGTCTGACTCTGAGCTCAGTGTGCCAGGAACTCTTTATGCTGGTATTTACTGCTACACACTCTTAGCATAGTGTTCTGTATCTTGTGTCCTTTCAGTGTTCATGATTGTGTTGTTAATGGACTGCTGTTCAGGATATAGTAATGGCAAAGGTGGCATGAGATGGAGAGGCATGGAAGCGTTATGCTGATCTTTGTTCCCTGGTCTGGTCCCTAGTATAATCAGCAGAAAGGGGTGGGTGGGATACAGGTGGGACAGCAGTCTTCAGTTGCCCTGTTCTCAGCTGAGCTGTCTGTTTCATGTCTGTTGGAAGGATTTCATTTCTCAGGACAGGCTGTTTCTCTGGCCCCTTTTACAAACACTCAGATCAGTTTCAGAACACAAAAAAAGCAAAGGTCTGGTTGCATGGATCTGGGGGAGAGGCAGCAGTGCATAGCTCCAACAGAAAGCTAACCTTTCCTTCCACTGTTCTTCTGCCTTCCCCCCTCCTCCTACTGTGCCCTGCAGAGAGATTAGTGATCAGACTGTAAATTCCCCAAGTACGGAAAGTAGTAAACCTCCCATCCCCTCCCCAAGAGGACTTGTATGCTGACAACAGCCTCATTCAATCTGACACCTGTTTCACTTTAAAACAGGCCTCTATAAATAGAGTGAATGTAACCCTAGGTGGCATTGCAAAATATTATGGAAAACATGGCTTACAACCCTGAGAAAAAGGGGGAGTAGAGAGAGTGGGGGTGGGCAAAAAGACACTATCTACCATAAAAACCTGGCAGCTTCATGCAAGTGCTGTTGCTTTTAATTTAAATGCTCATTTCTTATTCTATTTTCAGATCCTCTCTGGGATTTTAGGAATGTTGAGACGTGCTGGTTATAAAGCCCTAAGTACAAAATGGTCACGGATGGCTGGAATGAGGCATGTTCTAATGGAAACAAATCACTTGTCAGTAAGCAGCCTTCAAACTTTTGAACAAAAGCTCAAAAGGGTCAGGGGAAAGACATCTTTGGTGATTTAAAATGGCTGGATGCAGGTCATCAGGAAGGCATAGGCTTCAATACTGTTGAGGTAACTCTTCAGTTCTGTGAGTTTTAAACAAGGTTAAAATACTTTAATGGCAACCACAAATAGAATGAGGAACTTAAACAGAAAGCTGACACTTTATAATGAGGGATCAGCTCTTCTTTTTCCTGTATAATATTTTTTGTTGCTCTGTAAAGTGAAAAATATTTGTGTATAATAAATTGTATAAGGTGAATGAATTACAGTCCTTGTGGAACATCGTGTTGAATCTCCTAATTCTACTGTAGTTTGGTTTAGTAAGAAAATTATTCTTATGCAATCTTTCTTTATCATCAGTCTGTCTGACTGCTATTTGCCCTCACAAGCAGCTTCTGAACTTGTTCAGTCTTCAGTTGGATTTTAAGATGATGTTTGCAATGATTATATTTTGACTAGATTTGTGGAAACTGCTTTCTGTCTAGAAGAAGAGAGGCAGAGGCAGTAGCTCTGCAGAGGGAAAGGCGGGTAAAGAAATTGTCAGCAGTCAACATGGGGCTCCTTGGAACAGTACACACAGTTCTGTGCATAAAGGAATGCAGTGAGGACTGATGAGGTAAGTTTGGGCACAGGTGACTGGGGAAAGAAATCTGAAGGGAAAAGGGTTTGACCTCCATTAGTAACCAGGTTTCATTTCAGTGTTCATAGAATAATTTCATTTTCTTATGGAAAACAGCAGGAGGAGAAGAGGGAATGACCCTGTGTTGTAAAATGGTATCTGTGAGCTTCAAAGTGCAGGACAGTCTTTTGGTGTTTCTGAGGTTTACTCTGCTAAATAAACATTATTCTGCTTTCAAAGGGAAGAAACTGAGACACTTTCTTCACAGAGTTTTGACTTGCACAAAGGCACCAAATGACTCAGCAGCAACCAGGTACAGCGTACAGATGCTTAGGTAAAATAGAATCATTTAATCATTTAGCTTGGAAAAGACCACTAAGATCATGAAGCCCAAACATAAGCCTAACACTGCTAAACCCCAGTAGATCATACCCCTAAGCAGCACATATACACATCTTTTAAATACCACCAGGGATGGTGGTAATTTAACCACTTCCTGGCCAGCCAGTTCCAACTTTGATAGCCCTTCTGCTGAAGGCATTTTTTCCCATATCCAATCCCTTCCTGAACTGAGGTGCAGCTTGAAGCTATTTCCTCTCATCCTGCCACTTATAATCTGTGAAACAGGCTGACCCTCACCTTGCCACAACCTCCTTTTAGGCAGATATAGACAGCATAAAGTCTCCCCTGAGACTTGTTCTCTCCAGGCTAAACAACATCTCAGCAGCTCCTCGCAGGACTTGTGCTCCAGATCCTTTACCATCTTAATTGCCCTTCTGGAAAATCTTCAGCATCTCAATGTCCTTGTAGTGGTCCAAAACTGAATACTGGATTCAAGGTGTGGCCTCATCAGTGCTGCATACAAGAGGACAGTCACTGCCCTGGTCCTGGCCAATATGGCCAGCGGCTTACACAGATCTTCACTACCACATATGCCTGCTCATGCCAAATATTCTCCTTTCTCAAGGCTCTGGAGCTCATCACTGCTCCCCATTCTTGCTTTTTATGTTGCTTTTTAGGTCCTTTAAATCTTCATCTGTTAGTATTGCAAGAGGAGAGCCTTGCCTGTTCAAGCCCAGAAATGTCTTGCCATCCACAAAGGTTATTGTGTGTGTTGCCATGACAAGGAAAATATCTTCCAAATGCCACTGGTTTGCTTTGCCAGAAATGAGGCCATGCTGCTGAAGAAGGATTGCAAAGTATCCTGCAGAGAGGTCTAGGTGGTATGGACCTGATACCTGAGTTGGCTTTGTTTGAAGTTAACTTGGGGTTGTCCATAGTATTTTGCTCTGGTCACCTGCCTTAGATATGGCAGCTGATAATTAATGCTTTTTCATACTTCTTTCCTGATCTATCATGTGAAGGACACTCTGAGACCATGGGGAGGAGTAATCGTGGGAGACACTCTATGTTTTCTCTCCAGATGCTACCCTGTCTGGATGAAAGCTTATCAGCAGTTTGAGCTTCTCAGCATTGATGCAGACGGGTTTGCAAACTCCTTATATTTGCATTAGAAATGGCATTGCCCTTATGCACAGAGAACTGCTTCAGTCTTGCTGCACCACTGAAGCTCTGTGTTGAAGCCTGGTGATCCACCGTAGATTATTCTGGGTCTATAATAGTGTGGGATAGAGGAGGCATGAGGCAAGGAGTGAGACTTGCTTCAAGTACCATGGTTAGTTTGTATATAGGAGTGCAGCAGCGCTGGGAAAATGCTAAGGGTTGGGGTGGGAGGGAAGGCAGATGTACTACTGCAAATTGCTGCTGTGTCTCCCAGTAGGACAAGGAGATTTCTCTTTGCCCAAATACGCATCAGATAGGAGAAAACACTTTTAGAAAACTTAAGCATTCATACTACATTCATTTCTGGGACAGAATTATGCCTGCTGCTCATGTGAATTGAATTTAATGTACTTGTGCATGCAGACACACAGAGTTTTTGGGTTTTATCGCATGGCTGCCAAAAATAACAATGAAACATATAAGCTAAGCATGCTGTTAGAACACAATGGCACTTCATTACTGTTGAGGGCAGCTCAGGTTTTCTTCTGAGCATATCACCAGCAGGCAGTAATGGAGGAGTACAGAGGGCAAATGAAAAGAGCAGTGCAACCTCATGGCATTTTATCCTAAATGTCAGGCATGGTCAGTCTCCTCTGGTGAGTTCCCTGGTGTATGGATTTAGCATCTTCAGGAATGATCTCTCATGTTGTTCAATTCAACATAAATAAGGTGATATCAAATTGGCTGCTCATGGAGGGTTTTTTATCCAAATTACAGCAGTTTGCCTTATAAATAATTTCTCTTCAATCAGCAGAGTGTCTCTTTCTTCTGTAACTCTTACTATCGTATTTTCAAAACTTGCTACTTCTGTGACTTTCAATTAACACTGCATTTATGTTCTTTACTTAGACACTGTAGGTGTAACCTTTTGAAATTCTTCCCTAATGTGATTTTAGTACTGTCACTTCAATTAGGGGCATGGTAATGACTAACCTCTGCTCCTGTACCTCTGTTGTTATGTTGCATAATGATTTTTCAGAAGTTCTGAATAAATGCAGGTCAGTTGATAATTTAGGTCTATACGGCAATATAGTGCCTAGGAAAAAAATCTATTTGTAATCTGAAAAATCTTATGTGAGTGTTACGTAACTTGAAGAGTCTATTAGTTCATTAACTATAAGTCTGCAGTGTGGGAATGGGTAAACATGATTACTATCACTAAAACAAAAAAAAAAAGCTGTCTTTCATAAGCAGTGTTCTCACAATACAACATCATAGTAGCTCCAGGTAATGGTAGATGTTACAACGAAACCCTTCTACTCTGGAGTCCTGTCACCTACTAGTGCTCATCCATGCTGGCAGAGGTGCTCTGTGTTTCCTAGCTCAATGTGCCACATGTGGTGCTGCTGTAGAAATCCTTGCTGTGCCATTTTCTCCATTCTGGCCCATTCTAGCCTGTATGCCACCCAACAGCTGTCAACAGGCAAAGAAGAAAATTTAAATCATGTGAGATCACTAGAAAGTCGGTTTTTAGGAAGCTGATGGAAAAAAACACAGCAACTAATATCTATAAAGTATGAGTGCATTTTCTGTTTAGAATATAAGGGGGTTTTCAGCACTGAAAACAAGATATTATTTTTTTAGCTCATTATGTAATGACAATTCAAGATGAGATCATGATAGCAAGACCACAGCAGTTACCAGAGAGTGTCCTGAAGCATTGAGTAGCTGGCATGGTGGAGAGTATTGTTATGAAATTGTTTTTAAAAATAATTCTGGAATTCTATCCTTCTTTTTGCTTATTTTAAGATTCGTATGCAATGTCTTGAATGTCTGCATCCTGAATTATGCTGCTAGTAGATCCCCCCAGCTGGTCTGTCCAGTAACTGTTGGCTAGTAGTATCATGTTTCGGTGTTAAAACTTTAAAAATAATTTAATGATAGCTATGTTTAGTGACATCATTTTAGCACTCTGCCTGAGACCATACAACAGCTGCATTGTACCCATATATGTCACATCATTTCAGGCACAGTCAAATTTTTAGAAAGAGGGAATTATACTGTCACTGATTACTGCATCTCCTTCATCTGTATAGGCTCTAGATTAGTACAAAGATGCTTGAGCCTTCTTTAGTCTTCATAAACCCTTGAAAAAGCATTAGGTGTTTCCTAAAAGAAAGTGTACTGATTATTTTTAAACAATATTATTCCTTTTAGGAAGTTCTTTTCATTTTCCTATGTAGATAAATAGTGTTTCTCTTGGCCAACATCAGATTATTTTTTCCATCAGTTAAGAAAAGCTCTTGCTGCAGATAACTATGATATCCTGGTGTGGGTAGAAGCATACCCTGTGAAAAATTAATATTGAGTGTGATACCTCATATATCTCTAACTGGCATGTAATGCATTATGTTTGTATTTCACAGGACAGCTACTTTAGAGGATGCTGTTGAAAGTTTTACACTGTCTTTACCATGGGAGAGATAGGAGAATTACTTTGCCCACTCTGGTTCCAGTTCAGGTATAAAGCTGTGATATTGTAGCCTTGAAGTCTGTGTAGCAAAGATGAAATGTCCACTCAGGGCCATGAATTTATTTAACTGTCCCTGCTGCCTCTTCTTTTGAAGTCCTGGTTGCAGAGTGATTTGGTAGGTAAACCTGGCTGTGCTGTCTGTTTCACCCGGGAGAGTGTGATTTTTTTTTAATCCGATTTACATGACAGGTGAACTTAAAAAACCTGTCCTGAGGTCTCTGGTGGCAGGTGACAAAACTGAGGTATTAATAAAGAGAAGAGCTGATAATGCAACCTGTGTGATCCATCATGTGCTGTGCTCTGTGTCCTCTGAGGGATCAGCAGCAGGCAGGTTTCTAGGAAGGCTGTGTGGTCCGCCACAGCTGGCTGCTGGCTACTGTTCCCATCTTGTTGTAGATTTCATTCTGGTTAATAATAAATTCAGTTAAAAACTATATAAGTAAAACAGCCTGACATGGCTTGTCAGATATAGTATTGTGTCAGAAAGCCAAAAGGTGCATTTGCTCCCAGTTTTCTGTCGTGTTTTGTAAGAGTAGGTGAATTGCCCATGCCTCCACTCAAAAGAAATCCACTGTCAGTCCTGCCTGCTAGGCAGACAAATTGCTTTGGGAAGAGGCTGTATTTCAGGGTGTGTTTCTACAATGTCCAGACAGGCCATGGCCAAGACAGGAACCCCTATCACATATGAGCATCTGTACCACATATCACTATTACAGAGCAAAATGAACCAATGTGCCCTTGGACGATGACTCCCCTGCTCTCTATACTCTGCAGTAGGTTTGGGGGGGGGCTCAGTAAAACCAGTTTTCATAGAAGAAATCATGTCTTCAGGGAAGAGAGTGGAATGAGAGGGACAAGAGGATTGATGCTGTTGCCTAAGTAAAGAGGATGAAATGTGATGAGATGCAGGATGTGGGGCAGAGCCTGGTTTGAGAGCAAAGGCACAATGTTTGTAACTGACTTAACATACTCCAGCAAATATGTGAAGTGGCTCAAATAAAGGTCCCAGATGTTTTGCCTGTCCTACATACCCATGGCGAGTTCAAGCACAGTTACCTGGGCTGAGCTTCCAGGCCTTAGGGATCATCATGCATGGGAGCTTTTCACTCTCCCCGGTTTGTGGCTGACCTTGAACACAGAAGTGATTTCCTCTCTTGCTGGAATTGAACACTCCATGCCTTGATCCCAAGCCTCATGGGAGAAAATTGGAAAGCAGGTAATGAATCTCTTGTTCACTGAGTTGTAAGTGTAAAGAAATTCAGCTGCAGCTGGAGATAGAATATTGGAAAAATGGTGTTAGTGAGAAGAAAATAAGGCCAATATGTTTTTTAGTTTAAGCAAGAAGAGAAGCTGGGTAACTTCACAGGGGCATTTGCTCAGTTGCTTTTAAAAATGTAAAGAAGATTCAAGAGGAGAGTGATGAAAATATTTGAATAACATTAGCATTTTCTTTTCATTTTCTAGCTACCTTTTTCTCTTGTTGATCCTTCACTGGAAGTAAAATTTTGGGAACTGATAGAGTTCAGAAAGTAGCAATGAAAATCATTAATAGGATGTGTCATTTGCTTTACTAGGAAAGTGGTTGTGGCTGACATATACGAAATTCTCTGAAAGGACCTGTTAGCATTACAGATGGAAATGAAATACTGAATAACATGATTAAGATTATTAAATCGCCAGATGAAATAAAAACTAAGATATGTCCTATATTAGGAGGTAGGGAGGTGAGGATTTATTCACATTTACTAACTTTTCTTTAACAGAATCACTTCATTACATATCTTGATTTTTAAAGGCAATATTTCCAAAAAGGTAGGTAAAAAAACCCCGATATTTTAATGCACTGCATAATGGTGATATAGAACATCAAAGTTGTCATGAGGCACTTGAGAAAAAAGATGAGATGTGTCCAGACAAACTGAAGTGGGCATGTCAGTTCCATAAAGCAAATGGACAGTGCCAGCATTTACCTGCATTTGTCAATTCTGTCCCTCTGACTGATACTCAATGAGTAATTTCACAGAATAAGAAAAAACAGATACTTTGGTTACTTCACTCATTCACCTGATTTGCCTGTGCAGCTGTAGCTACCTTGTCAGTTGTCTGAGCAGCAATTCTAGGTAAGTGACGTTCAGAGCAGAAACTCTTGAAGTGTGGCAGATGTGTGAAAGAGAGCAAAAGACCCACCCTCTGCAGCTGCACTATCCAAGCAAGCCTTGTTACTTGGCTGTAGTGGATAGATCGGAAGAGCG
>JAWWMU010000121.1:31998034-32017164 GCA_035048155.1 Cinnycerthia olivascens
TTGGCTGTAGTGGATCACCTACAGACTTCTTCCCTCATTTTTTAAGACAGGTTACTTCATAGGATACTAGGAATTGTGCATGTATCCAAAAGCAACATAAATGCATTGCAGATTGGTTTTGCTGTTTCAGAAAGCATGTTCACATACACAGTCTTGAAAGAAGGTGGGAGTGAAGCCAACGTAGAATTAACCACACTGAATAACTTGCACATTTTCAATGAAGTCTTTCATGTATTCTCTGCTTTTCAAAAGTGAACAAGGGCCAAAACCAGCCACATCACTTGGATTTGCTATAATGAACTCCTGCTTCTCTGCAGTCTGAATCTAAGCCACTATCCTACACTTACCACATCATAAGAAACCACTAACCCTAACCATGAGACCAGTACATTCATGTCTCTACAATGTGTTCGTTACACTCACATTAATAAATGAATATAATGTTACAATGCCTGTGCCATTAAACAACACCTGTTCCATACAATGGAAACAAGGCACTCCATCATTAAATATATTATCTTCTTAACAAAGAACTGCACAACTGTTTGGCTAGAGCTGTGAAGCAAATGGTCTATTTACATATGAAAAGAAATTTGTGTACATTTGATGAATGACAGAATAATTGCTATATATGGCAAGGAAAATGGAAGTAAAATATTTCGTATATTCATTACTGCTATTGCAAGTAAGTTGGAAAGGCCTTGATGTAGCTGTGAATGTACATTTCTTGACCACTTCAGCTAGGCAAAGCTTACATGGGCTGCTGGCAGCATCATAAGAGTAAGCTTTAATTCTAGGAATCTTAGCTAGAAAAGGTCTGATACAATGTGTTCAAATCATCCCCTACAAACCCACATGAGATCAGTTTTGTCCGCTTGATTACACAGCTCTGAGATGTGGCTCTTCCACTATTACTCTTAGAAGTCTGGTCTGGATTTAAATAAATTCCTGAGTGTGGTAGTTTTTTCCTATTTAGTGAACATTATTCTTTTTTCTTGTTTTCGTTCATGTTATTCTCACTATACCTTTTAAACCACTCACAATTATGGGTCTTGGCCTTAGATAAACAACCTCAGCCCAAACCTCTGTGGAAGCTGTGGGGGAAAGTTTAAAGGGGAAGAGCACCCCAAACTGGGCTCTATACCATCAGCAACAAGCTGAAGGATAGCAGAAGAGATGTGATCAAAGGCTTTTAGATAAGATACTAGATAAAGACAAGGGAAAATGATAATTTTCTACTTGAGTCACCTCTGCTTCACACACATGCGTGCAAATACACAAACAGTAAGAGACTTTTCATTGCAAATTTCCCTTGAAATTGCTGCTGTCAGCAGTTATCTGGAGCTAAATACTAGACACAAGAGTAAAGATGATATCCCTGCTGCAATCCAAATCTTCTAGGCCTGGTAGGAGGTGAAGATGGCTGCTTTGGTGCAATGCATTCAGTGACAAGGTAAGAAATAGCAGGTGAAGAGAAGGACCTAGATGACTGGGGAAGAACAGTAGGTTCTTGATTTAGGAATATCCGTGTTTAGAGGTGTTGATCTGATGTGCAGAAATACTAAACCCTCACAGCAGAAACTGATGGCAGCGAGAATCATATTTGGCAAATACAGAGTGCTCTCGAGTAGTGAGAATTGGAGCTGGCAACTCAAACTGGCCACACAAATAGCTTACAGTATAGACAAATTTAACTTTTATCTCACTGAAACTCATCTTTTTGTGCATCTAAAAACACTAGTAATGACATCACACTTTTAGTAAATCTATTCAGATTTATTTAAAGGGAAAACAAAAACCAAAATAGGAAACAATGTGAACATATTATGATGTAGAAGCCAGATAAAAGTCTGAGAAAAAGAAAATTTCTGTTTTGCTTGTAGGATTTGAAAAGCATGCAACAAATAACACCTGAGATCTGATGCTGAATGCGGAGGATGAACATAGGTATTGAGTAACTGCCCATTCACTGAAAGAAGGCAAGATATACCAGCGGAATATCTGGCCATGTTTGATATTTACTTTTCTGTAGGTATGAAGTGTGTAACTGAACTTGGCCAAGGGAACTGAGCTTGGGTAGCATGGCAGAGGGGGCTCAATTAAGAGACAGAGAAAAACCTTAATCCTATTGCTTAATTTACACAGGTTCAAGGGCTTGATTTTGTGAGTCTAATTATTCTTCTCACAGTTTTCCTCTCCAGTGCTGTTCATGGGTATGGAAAACAATGTGAACACTTTCTGAAAGACAGCTGGTGCAGCTGGTTCCTCAGCACACATGACCACAAACCAAACCTCATACTGTCAGCTTAATCTTTACTTTGGCTTGTTTAGATTAGTAACGCATCAAAATGTGTCAGTGTATACCAACCTCTTCTTCCAAAAACACTTTTTCCCTCTTGTAGCTGATTTTTATATGTGCAACATACTGCAAGCTGCATAAATATCAAGCTTCTTGTGGTACATAAGCATACCCAGGAAATAGTGATTGCCTGGTAAAGCATTTTAGGCTGGCAACTTGGGATCTCTGTAATGAGATCTTGCAAAATGTTTGTTCACTCTTAGGAGATCAGAACGTTCCTTGCCAAACCCTCAACCTTTAAGTGGAAATAGGACATATAGCCCTTCCAAGAAGACAAAGATAGGATGGCACAACTCTTCTGACATAGGCAGATGCAAAGAGACCTAAAAGAAGCAGGTAGTCTCATCTAAGAAGATGTGTAACTACAATTTTTCTCTTCTTACTGACTATTGCCAGCAGATTTGTGCATTTGTTTTGGAACATAATGCATAGCAACCATGTGTGGGCAAGCAAGAAGAGCTACAACTATTACAGCTTTCATACCTGGTGAATAGAACTACAGCTTATAAAAATGTGTTTTGATCTGTTTTCAATTCCTCACATTATTTTTAACAAAGTACAATTTCTCACAATCACAATGACAAATCTGATATTTAAAAAAACAGCATTTCATCAAAACTAGGAACTGTAGTATACTAAACAATTGCCCTAAATATGAGAAACTATTGCACTGACTTATTTTTTAATTTTTTTTCCTGGTGTTTTATTTCTATCTCTGTTTATCTTTTCAAGGATATTGACAGTTGATAAAGCAAGTAATGGCAGAAATGAGAAGGGCAGCTATTCTTCTTTCTTAGATTATCCCCAAATTCTGATCGTCACATAATTTGTTGCAGGAAGTGACCCTAGGAAAACAAACAGGCAAAAGAAAGATATTTTTGAAACAATAATTTAAAAAGAAAATTTTCAAACAGCCAAATGATAAATTGGCCCATTGGATTTTTCAAAAGTGCCTCAGGTCCATTTTGGAACAAACAAGTTTTAGTTTATGGTCATGGGTTAAGTAATGCTACATTGTGTTGAGATTAGTAAAACACTCAGTATACTATATAAACTGAAGTCTCACTGTCATTTATGCGTGTTTATCAGTGTCAAGAATAAGAATAATATGAAAGAAGGAAATATTCAGTAATTGGTTTAACTTTAAATGAGATCCACTGACAGAAAAAGTTACCAGGATATTGCAGTTTCTCCTGAAAATATTATTCTTCTTTTCTGTTCTCAGTTAAACAAATTTTGTGGACCTAGTTAAAATACATGGTTTTATTCAGTGGAAAAAGGGTTGGGTATTTTGTTTAACAATAGAAGACGTTGTGTTTATTTCCTTAGATCAATGCAGAGATGTGATATCACAAAGTAAGAAACCCTTGTTGCATTCTGGCATCTTTGGCCAGTTTTGCCTTAAGCACACAGTTATTAGGAGGTGATGAGGTAACTGTTAGTAAACATATGAACAGAAACGATGTTAATGCTGAGATACGCCAAGGAGGCCAGCTAGAACAGAGAGGAGGCATTTTTGTCCTACTTCTACCTAGGCCAGTCAAATTTGAAATCCCAAGATTTACATAGCATAATATCAGATACGCTCCATGCATGGCATGGTCATAGTGCAGTAAAACAGCAGATGTTATGACAGACAGCCTTCAGCTGAGGTTGTCAGAAATTTATGTGGCATCAAAGCATCCCCATCTCACCAGATGTCCTACTTCATGAGCCAGATAGGCACCTACAAGCTGGCTCCCTGGCTGGCTTTTTCTCTGAGGCCCCAAGCAAAAGACAAAGCTGATTAGCTTGAGATCCAAGCAGAATACAGTACTAAGCAGAACTGATAAATTAAACTCATTTAAATTCTTCCTGTAAAGATTCTTTCTCGAAAAGAAAAAGTTTCAGATGTGTTGCCTGCTCCAGACATTTTATTACACATTCCCTTCTCCCTCCCTCCTGTCCCAGTTTAGACTTTCAGTTGAAGAAAGCCTAAATTTGCTTTCAGTTGAAGAAGAGATATGTAGCTGGAAAAAGCTAGATCTAGACTTTGAATTACAGTGCATAATGTTGCTTTCGCAAGTAATAAAGACCGGGCATACCAAATTTGGAATGGAAACAACAGCGAGGTTCAACCTCTTATGACTCTTACCCAGCAACAGCCCACTTACAAGGCTGGCAGAAGGGAACACAGAGGATGACTGCTATAGAGCAGCATGCATGTGTCTGTCATTTGTAGAAAGTTATGTGTCTTATGTGGCATTGTCATGTACTATATTTTTCAGTCTTTCTACCCTATCATTTTTTTACTTGAAAAAGCAGACAATTATTTATTTCTCACATTGGATGGATGTAGTTTCTTTTTCCTTTCTTTCTGTTTCTCAAGGTTATTTAAATAAGATTCTAGTGATTTTAACAGATGTGAGAGATGTCATATTGAAAACCCTGACAATGAAGTCCTTCATTAGCTTCATTTATGAAATGATAACACACACAGTGTTTTACACAGGCTGCAGACAGCCGACCTTCTGAACAGGTCAAGGGCAGGTTCCATTCATTTGAAACTAATTTAGGTTTTTTTGGTTATTTCATTTTGAGGTCTCTTCTAAAGCTGTGTCATGGTTTTGATGCTAATGATGATAATGATGGCACTATTTGTGATACCACAAGTGTATCTTGGTAGGGCATATGTTGTACTCTAGCAATTATAATGCCAGTCACTAATGACCAAAGATAGCCTAGTGCATTAGCTGGTACTTTTAGAAGTATGTGTTAATTAGATTAATGAGATTACTTCCCAAAAAGTAGCCAAAAATAAAATCATAAAAACATAAGAATTTCCTTAGCCGCCCCATGTACATATGCACAGATATGTACTTCTGTATTCATATGGTTCCTAGTGATGTGGTAATTCTTCCAGAGGGCATAGTGGTGGGATAATTGCTTAGACACTCATTTTCAGTTCCAGTAAATGACAGTCTGTCTCTTTAAGTGTAGCAAGTAAACAGCTTTGAAAAATTTTTATCCACATTTTTAAAAAACAATATATTAGGTTTTTCAACTAAGGAATTTAAAATCTTGACTGTTTTAATGTCAGTTTAAAAAGGACTAGGAAAGCTGCAAATAGTATGTGCTGTAAATCTGTGCCATGGCAGAAACTATCAGAAGAGTAAAGAGTAATGATTAAACATTTAATCAGAAGCATTATACTTTGTTGTGTTCTCGTTGTAGCTGCAGGAAAAGATGCTGTAACAGATCTTTAAATAGAAAACCTGAGGCTAAATTCTACTTCATCCATCAAAAGCAGCTGCTAGGAGATGACCTAATTTTAGTGGCTTATCAATTCCTTAGTGCTTGTTGGTTGATGTAACTTTGATCCTCTGATGCTAGATGACTTTTGTGCTGAATATAGCTAGAATTTAATGTGAATCTTTTGGATGGCTGCCCAGCCAAGCTGCATAATCCAAACAAAGAGAGTGAGCAGTACATGATTCAAGCTACTCACGTGTACAATAATACAAATATATGTATCCTGATTCCTTTGGGCAATCAGCTCCATGTCACCAAGCACATATTTCAAGTACAATGTCCTTGTGGGGGTTTTTTTTGGTCTGATTTTTTTGTTTCTGTTTTTGTAGATTTTTTTTTCCCAAACAATGCTCTGCTTTTCATTGGAGAAACAACACAAGATGCAGTGAGACTCAGCTGCTGCCAAGAAATAATGATAGAGTCAATAATTGCAGGACGTTTTTAATGAATGTTTTACAAGCAAATCATTGCCATTTCAAAAGGCTGTTATTTCTATTTATGTAGAGATTAGCCTACATGTTATCAAGGAAAGGGAATGATGCTTTATTTTTTTATCACTAGTTTTCATAGAATTTTAAAGGTTTTGTTTTTTTTAAATAACAGAGAATGTCTTTGTCTCTCTTTCTAGCTTACTCTTTATCTGGACTTGTTTTCTTTTTCCTTTCTCTCCTTCTCTTTTTGGCTCTTCACTAAAACCATCTGTGACACACATGCAAGTTGATGGGTGTGTGAGCAATGCTTCACACATATTTACTTGCCCTACTTGGCATTATTTGCTAGTCATTAAAGATTATGCAGGAGTTTTTCATGTCCCTTTTTTTTTATTCTCTTAGCAAATTAAGATAGGAATAAGAGTGTGGTCAGGCTATTGGATGGAATTTTTTTATTTATTTTTTTTTTAATTTCTTGGAGACACTGTCTAGAGTTTAGACTGGGGAGGATTTAGACTGGGAGGATTAGACTGGAAGGATTTCTGGGTTTTCTTCCTGGCACTGACAATCATGCATTGTGTGAGCTTGAGCCAGTCACTTAGGGCCTGTTTTTCACACTCCAGTTGAAATAAATGGAAACTGCATGTGCTCAGCACCTCTGCAAACCAGGTCATTTATCTCTTCTCCTTTCATTTATGTGCTGATAAATATAACAATCTTCGCCTTTGCATATGCAGACTGGATAGAAGGATACAAATATGGGCAGTTAAACATGCAAATCCCTCATTTTGATTCACAACCATCCATTTCATACAACTAGGGATTTCTACATTTGCCTTGGGTCCTTTTTGAAAAAAATGGACCATAAATAACAAAATCTATACAGACTTGTCAGGAAGGCACAGCTGAAATCAATATGTTTCTGTAGCTTCTTTTCTGTAGTTTCACTTTTGTTAAAAATACTATTAGCTATAATAATCATTTTAGCCTACTTTATTACTGGATTAAACCATGTTGTCACTGTGTAAATGCCTTGGGCATTACATGCTAATTGTAGGTTATTACACAAGACTCAGTGTTAGCTGTTTGACACACTTTGGGATTCTTCGGTGGGCTTAATTATCCTTTCACGGTACCTGCATTTCTTCAGTGACAGTAAGGATGTCCAAAGTGCTACACAGCAAGGATTGGCCCAGTGAAGTTCCTATAGTGTCTCAGTGTGCTCTCTGGACATATAGTAAGGGCCAAATCTGGCACAAAAAGCAGTCCGATTGACACCCATTTTCACTCTGCCTACCACTGCTCAAAAAACCCCAAAGTAATAGGGACAAATTTCTTCAAAGGCAATTAAGGTGTTCATTTAAATGCTACTGCTCCTGATATACAAATGTCAGTGGCTCATGGCTTATGGCTTCTTTGTCCTGCTTGTGCAGGAACTCAATGGAAGTCAGAAGCACTGAGGTTTGCAGTCACAGGGTATTGTCCACCAGATTCAGTGCAATTCTGCTGCTATAAAATTATCAAATTTTGGTGAACGGAGCATTTAAAAAAAATTCATATCCTCAGCTTTGTTGTGGAAAAAAGTTTAAATGCTTATGTTTTGCCCAAGGTCTCACTAAGAGACTAAACCATAACAAGCACATCCTACCTGGGGCTTCAGATCTGGATCATGCTTTGCCAGGACAATTCTCCTGTCTATACACCCTTATTAGCCACTTTCCCTATAACCACAATGGCCCCTTTGTCATGAGATGGAAAAAACCATCATACCACTGAAATGCAGATGGACGCTCATATCCTAGAGGAAGTTTTTTTGCCCAAGATATTGTGTTTTCATGTCTCTAGTGCCTTCATCAGTCATGGGCTGGGGAAATCCTTGGCTGTTCCTTGGAGAAGGTACACACCTCTAGCAATGGCATAGGAGGATACACAGAGTGCATGCAAATCTCAGCTTCATTTCAGGCTATAGGAATTGCCCTGGCCAAAAGACTGGCCATGCCTGTGGCAGGACAAAGCTGAGTGCACAGCTTTTGTGTTATTGCCCCAGCCTTCCTCATGTGCCACTCAGCTTCCCAAACTGAACCTGATAATTACAGAGTTGTGTGTAACCATGGGTTTACCAGGAGTCTACAGTGAAATTGGGCCAGTTTAAACATCTATGACCCAATTTTGTACTCACCAGACTGCACAGATTATTAACTTCAATGGAAATAATCTTAGATGCTCTATAAGTTTCAGAGAACAAACAGCTGCTGTCTCTAGAAAGGAACGATGTATTTTGAGAATGGGGCTGGCAGCCAGGCATTCCAGACTCCTCATGCTGGCCTTGGGCAGTTTCTGTATTCTTACTGCCTTGTTATCCCCATGTTGCACAGACAGAATTATTTTGCCTTCCTTCATTGTGGATGTGTGTGAAGATTATATAAATCTGAAAATTATAAAGTTACTATTACTTTACAGTCTCTTGGCTTCTGATGTTTTGGTTAAAAAATTCATACTGGTAGGATGTTTTTTGCAGCATTTATGGCTCTGTACTTCATTGAGGAGTTTGTGATCCTTGTTAGTAATTAAGAAAGCTCCTATCTGACATGATGTTCTAAAGATTAATTTCATACTTCATGGCAGTGAGTCGATATTGCAAAATGCTGGGCTTTACAACTGTCAGGACTGTGTGAGCAGTTGGGGCTAATAGTGAAAGTGCCCTCCCTGCAGGGTGAGCTGCTAGGCAGCATCACCAACTGGCCCAGTTGCCTGGTTTACAGAGGAAGCCAGCTGAGGCAAGGATGGGCTGAGAACCCAGATGCATCTCATTGACCTGGATGTGGCAGCTGTACTCTTCTACCTGTACATAACCCACATTCTGGATACCTCTGGACGTGGTTTAACCTATCTGTGAATAGCCCTGTGCATTTTTCAACCCACTTGCTAAGTCTGTGAATACAATGCAAATGAGGCTGCAGTACTGTATGTTACCTGGGTGAAAACAGGCTTTTAGATCCAGGAATGTCATAATGTAGTTATGAGACCAGATGCAATCAAACATGTTAAATGACCCTGAAATGTTCTTAGGAGGCCAACTTGTTCTACCGGCATGCTTGAACTTTTACATTTCAGCAGTGTGAAAGCCAGTTTAGACATGAATTACTTGTTATAGAGACATCATCACTGAATGTTACTAAATGATCACAAATGAGCAGTTAGCAATTTGAAAGCACTCAAATTCTGAAATGTTTATTTAATGGAACTGATATCCTAACTAATGCTTGCTACAGGTCAAGTGAAAAAATGCAGATACAACGTGAGTTAATAAAAATACATACCAAATTCTACCCTGCTTTTAGATTTTTATGCTTGTTTTCACTTTACCCATGAAGTGCCATTTACAAAAGCTCATCTTTATAAATGCTTATGCTTTGCACCACTGTAGTTGCTCTGGTGTGCTAATACTAAAAACTGAGTTTCCCTGTCCAAAGTACTATTTATTAGTGCAATCAGACACTTGTGCATGGAACAACAGCATAAAATGCCAATCTTTTCAACAATTGAATAGAGACTTTAGGGCATTTCAGCACCTTTTGAGGGAAAAAATCTCATACATTCAAGAACCACCTGGACACAACCCTCTGCCACGTGCTCTAGGATGACCCTTCTTGAGCGGGGAAGTTGGACCAGATGACCAACTGTGGTCCGTTCAACCTGACCCCTTCTGTGACTCCCTGATGTGTGAATAAAGTACCAAACACTGATCACAAGTGTGCAGTCCCTGTGCTAGTAGTATATAAAGTTCCACCTAAACTAAATTTTTAGGAAATACTTTGAGTAAAAGATTTTTGTTTGTTAGTCAAAAAGGGGGCTCCAAGGAACACCTGATCTGCAACACATGAAACCCATGGCACTGAAAATATAGTGTTGGTGATGATCTTGATTTAATTGCAACTTTAGAAGCAAATTAATTCATGGCTTTTGCTGTCAATGGTGTAACAAACATCAGCAGCACTGCTTTGGGCCAAAAACCTAGACGCCTGTGGTTCTTCCTGCTGCAACAGCGGGAAATCAAGGAGGGGCAGCTGTGCCCTGCAAGAGCCAAAAGAGCTCTGGAGGCACCTGACTGAGGCTGTGAGACCTCTGGACAGGCACATCAAAGTTCTGCCTCCAATTTTTTGTTGGAAATAGTTCTGTGTGGCTTGTACATGTTCACACATGATAGCCATGAGTAGCAGGGAGTGACCCCAGGTTTTCCACCTTAGGTAAAATACCAGTTCCCTTACCTTTCTCTTATGTTTCAAGGCACAAGAGAAGCTAGGACTGAAGAAATCTGTGAATCTGCTACAGACAGTATGACTCAGATAACTGTGAATTTTTCTGCTGTCCTGGTGAACTACTGTGTAAAAAACTATATAAAAATTAACAGTGCTGCAATTATGAGGCTTGTAACAGAGTTAGTTATCAGGTCTAGGTTTCCAAAAGGAATTTATTTAATTTAGGTGTTTATTTTCTTGCGAAAATTCAGGACACAAGACCTGTTTTATTTAAGAATGCTCAGTGTCTTTTCTGGAAGGAAGACCCAGACTGTGCTACACTACCATCAATAGAAATGTGAGTTTGGAGCTTAATTTTTTTGCAGCAGGGGAGATTAGAGAATATTGTGAATATCATTTCAGTATATATACTGCGTTTCCCAAGGGTATCTCATCAACAACTTCAAAAGTTACTTTTATGCCACTTCCACTCAGCTGACAAGAACACTTGACATTTTGAGAAGGTTTAGAATAGAAAACATTAGCAGTTCGTGTTGATCATGCAACTCATTGGCAAAAACACTACTGTTTAAATATCATGTTCAGTCATCGCTGGATTGCAATCTAATGAGCGTAAAAGATGAGTACTTCTCAAAAGTGACTTGTTTCGTAACTTTTATGGTTATAAACTTGCAAAGTGAAAACCATGGACATTTACTTCCACCCAAATATTATTTTCAAGGTCAGTGTCCTTTTGTGCCTTGGAAATGCATTCCAAAGAGCTGTTAATAAGTAGTCAGGATACTGTACTTTCTGCTCAGTGAAGTTTCAATAGGAATTTTCATTTTTATGAATAGGATGAGTAATCTTGCTAATGGTATAGAGACCAAGTGTGTTCTAGCTTGTCTTTGAACACTTCTAGCTTTACGGATATATTTAGCCATTTTCAAAGGTAGCATTCCAGGTGAGTCCTCAAATTAAAGGAAATGCAATGTCCTCTCTCTTCCAACTGGCATAATCACTGCATGACTTTTCCTCCAATTGAACCAACTAGTGTTTAAAATTCACTTCGGCGTGGATCAAGGAGTGGGATTGTTGATATCTTTAACTTGGTTGTTTATTTAACTTACCAGTACATAATAATTTGTATAAAAATGACCTTTCCCTAAATATATCTGAGTGGCTATGTTATATTATACTAATGACTGCAACATGCAGAAAGCCAAAACAAGCACTTTGCCAGTATCAACAGAAATTATGAAAATACAGTTTGCAGCACAGTATGAATTATTGCTGCCAGCTTGCAGCTCCCAAGTTAACTCCTGATGAAGTTATAAATTGTGACAATGAGTGCTGTTTCTATCTTGAGTAACACTGTGGCCCAGTTTCTGCTGTCATAAATGGAGACTAAAACCATTACAATTGGGTGGTTCTATTTCTATCCAACTAAACTCAGAGTTATCCTTCTAACAAATCAAATAATGATGGAGAGAGATGGACACAGGACTACACAGTAATGTCTTTTCTGTGGTTTCAGCCAGTTCAGGTACAGAGGTGGAAGATAACTCAGTGACTCAGTCTGGGAGTTAACTTTCACCAGGATGTGTGGTTCTGAGTTTCGTTCACTAGCAAGGAGGTAAATGAAGTCTAATTTCAAGCTCCATTGGAAATTGAGAGGAAGCAAATAATATCTGATAGATGGAAAGCAAGGAAGGGATAGGATAAAAGTTAATGAGAGTTATAAGGGGTGGGGAAAGGAATGGAATTGTTTATCTGAATCCTCCCTAAATGTCTTCAGAGACTTCATTCCAGGCCATACTAGTTTCAGCTTTTTAAAAACACATCCTCCCTCTTCTTTTAAATAGGGGTATGCTAGAATTAGAAGCACTTATCCAAGCCATCCAGGCTTTAACTTTCAGAGTTCAGAAAAAATGGGACCTGGAACTGAAACAGCTTTGGTTTGGCTTTTGCAAAGACCAAACCACCCCTTCCCCTCTGTATTTAGGCAAAAACCTCAATCAGGGAACTAGCAGTGAATGTATAAAAACAGCACACACCAGGAGAACAAAACACTAAACACTAAAAGAACAACTGCAATTCAGCTGCTTAACTCTATGCAATGCTGACTTATGGGCTACTGAAAAGATAGTAGAACGATTTCCACCCAGAAGTAGCTATGAAAGGAAGCAGACTCATTTGGAGCTGTATTGATGTAGAACCACAGACATCCCCTGTTATTACATCCCAAATCTATCTGTGATAGATGGCTTGCAGCTTGGTTGAGAATATCTGAAAGTCTGAAACGTTTTCAGGTATGGTATGTGTACCCTGTTTTACTTCATCGCTTTGCTTCTTTACTAGGGTAATCTTCAGTCTGTGTGTTTATAGAAAGCTTGTTCTCCAGGTTAGAAAACAAGAATTGCTTTCATTGTTGGACTCCTTCCAAGCTCCATCATTAATTATAAATATATCTTCTTCAAATCTTTTTTACACAATCTTTTGTTTGGAAACTTCACTGTTTAAAGACCTGGATAACATCACAGTTTGCCGAAGGCTGTATTGTCTGAGAGGAAAGATATCCAGGATGAAATGCTCTTCTTCTTTTTCCCCTTGTGCAATAATGCCCCATTACTGTTATTATTTGCAAAAGAGATGATTTTTCTATTATCAGCATATCTCTTTACTGCACTGTCAACATTTAATATCTATTAAAAGAAATAAGTTTTAAACATATTTTTCTACAGGTGAGTTGAATTAGCTCCCTATCAACCTCTAGAATCTTTGGGACTTTTTAAACTGCTATTTCCCAACTTTAAAAAGTTTCTGGAGTGCAGAAAACTTGCCTATTCTAATCATAATGGAAGCATTTTAAAATTAGTATATTCCTTCTGAAGATATGTCATATGGAAAAAATAATATGGAAAAAATTAAAAATATCTCAGAAAATGTTATATATTTATATTAATATTAATATATTAATATTGAAAATATCTCAGAAAAATCCCAGGCAATCCTAGTGCATTTGTCATGAGATAAATCTCCATTTTATGAGCATTCCACTGATCCTCTTCAGTTCTTTCATCATTTCTTCTGTGTGTTTTGTTAGAGAATTGTTGCAAACTAAACTATTTGTCTTTTTCAGGTGCAATATGGAAGGGTTATTGCACCTTTCTTTCAAGTTACTTGGTCAGAGTTTTTAATGGAGACAATAGAAATCATAAATACTGCAGCTGCTTTCATGCACAAGAAAAACTGGATGCTATAGGACACATTTTGAAATAAAATTATTGCATAAAATTGTAAAACCTACCTAACAACAACTTCCTCACCATGGAAAACATCTGTACATGGTGATGATGTGTACAGAACTGTGATTCAGTATTAGTGTAATTTCCTGTAACAGACAGCCAGATTTTTGGACTCTGCATAGAAGACAAACATCTTCTGCTGACTCACCCTCATCTTGCTTCATATTCATGTGTTACAGTATCTCTGGTCAGTATCACCCTTGGGTTGATGCTGCTGCTGACATATTTGTCCTGCTTTTATTCCCTTCTATGGCAGAAGTTTAGACCCAACTTAAGTGAGACATGAAAACAGGTGAAATTTCCACCTGCTATTTTACACCCTTTTTCCAATGCAGGAAAATCTGGGGTCTGGGCTGGCTTGTTCTGGGGGCTTTTTTGTAGTTTGAGTTAACATCACAGATAGACTCATGGGTGGGTATATATCCAACATATATATTGCTCTAAGAACAGGTGGGAATTGCTGTGGGGACTCATTAGTTTTACTGTTCCAGTGTTGCTGCCAGAAAATTACATGCTGCTTTTCCCCAGCCCATTTTAAAAAGGAAAAGCTGCCAGAAGCTTACCCACTGTTTTCACATAAGTACTATATGATCTGAGAGGTGGGAGTTTTGGGGCAGCACATCCATTCACTCACATCTCTGAGAGACAACCAAAGCCATTTGGTTTAACCTGGAGAGAGAGGCTGTTCAGATTCACTGGGGTAGGAGTTACTGCTACCAGTAATAGATATAAGTTCCTTTCTCTGCAGATACACATTTGCTGGAGCCTGAAGGATGGATCAGTTCGTTCCTTGCTGGTGAATGCAAAAGCAATGCACAAATGCTGTGTGAGACTACACAGTAGCAGTGGTGGTAGGCAGAGAGTAAAGTATAGGATTACCTAATGTCTTACCTTCTTGAGAAACCAGGATTGCTAAAATGGGAAAACAGTTACTTCAACCTACAAGAAAATTGGCATAGAGAAGAATAGTGAGATTTTTTATATTCCAAACAGAAGCAAAAGAAGGGACCTCAGACATCACTGCTATTTCTGCCTATCCTCTTTTTCTGCAATAAGTGTTGGAGCATTCTGTCCTTCTGGCTTACAAGGAAATTTCCTCTCAAGTGAAGCATTTAAATCTATGGTGGTGCCAGGGAACAGAATGTCTTGTGGAAGCTCACTGTCATCTTAAGTGAATAGAGTGAAGTGTTGGGTTTGAGTACAGGTGCTTCTATTGTTGCTTCTGTCTTGGTGATTCAAAAACCTTCAGGCATGGCCATTCCCAGGGAATAGAGCAGATCACCTTGCTGGGGGAGCACACACCATCCTCTACTGTGCTCTTCTACTGGCAGAGAGGCTGGGAACAGTGTCTTACAGCAACACTCAGTGACCTGGTTTGTTCCTAGAAATAGGAACACCTCACCAAGGAAGGATACAAGAGTTTTTAAAGGATTCTGTAGTAATTTGTGGACTGAGATTATGCACACCAAAGCATGGGGGGAGGTGAGAGGAAATGCAAGATGCTGTTGAGTCTTGGCCCAAGAGAGGAAGAGTATGTAGCAATGTTAAATTTAGTTTGTGTGTAATGCTCTTTGTTGTGCTGGATAACTTGAAGAATTACAAACTGCCCTTATGAATAAACAAATCAGAGGATTGCTGCAGGCACACTGAGAGCACAATATGTGCATGAGATGTTATGTAGTAAATAATGGGATGTTGTCTTCATGATATTGCAGCCACATGCTTTGCATGAAGAACTTATCTATTTACTAGAAGTAAATCCATTAGGAAAGACAATTGTTCCCTCATACTGACTGTCTCCAAGCCAGTGCATTGAAAATGGGCTGTTTCCTTCTCCAGACATTCCTTTAGAGAGGACAGGAACTCCCCCACCACAGCCTTAGCGCAGGAACAAGTTGTGTTAGTGCTTTCTTTTTACTAAGGATTTTGTACTTTGGACTTTGTTGATGAACTTCTGCTGCCATTTTAACACAGATCCTAATGTGATCTTGAATTTAGGGAATGGAAAATCCTGATAAACATCCGGGCTGCTGTGAATGCAAAGGACAAAGCCTTTGTAGTAAAATGCCTCTGACATACGCCCATGAGAAGTGTTTGATGTGCTGTAAAAGACATCTGTCTGAAAAAAAAAAAAATGTTTTTCCTCTTTGGCTTTGTTGAGCAGACTGCAGAAGTAAATGACACAAAGTAACCCTTCTTTTCCTATCCTACTGCCCCTTTCTTTGTTTGATCTTGCAGTGATGTGATAATGGTGAGTCTGTAACTTGAAAGTAATTTCTGTAAAGACTTATACCGTGAACAGAGAGGTTTTATTTTCTGCTGCTAAAGGGAGATCAAAGTATGATCTAGAGATTAGACTTGTTTTGAGAGAGAAAACTGAGTGGCCTATTTCTACCTCTGTCGCTGAATTGCTGCATCAAACTGAGCAAGTCACTTAACTTCTCTGTGCCCTGGACCTTTGCTGTG
This sequence comes from Cinnycerthia olivascens, assembly GCA_035048155.1. Classification (NCBI taxonomy): domain Eukaryota; kingdom Metazoa; phylum Chordata; class Aves; order Passeriformes; family Certhiidae; genus Cinnycerthia; species Cinnycerthia olivascens. The sequence goes on from JAWWMU010000121.1 coordinate 32,014,128, forward strand.
TACTGTAGTGTTCAGCTCTTGTGCTAATAACAAACATTTTATATGGCTTAATCATAAATGATTGCCTGTGTGTTAATTAGCCACAGTCAGTGCAAAGTTTATTAGACTTGTTTTCAACCTTTACACCAATTCAGGGAATGTCATGGCTGGTTTTGATTTAATTTTGGTCACAGCTTGCAGAAAGGAAAGGAAGAAAGCACTGAGATCTACAGAGGAGCTGGAGGCAATGACACAGACTACAGGCTGATGGGAATTTCTGGGCTCAGGGCTGTACTTTACAAAGGATGCTGGCATCAGAGAAGCATTATTACAGTTTTATATTGGTCTGGATGAGTTTAAACAGCCAGCTGAGCTACTAGCAGCAATGTACACAATACAGGCCAACCTTCCAAATAAGTCCTGTGTCTCACACTGACTGCACTTGACTTTTGGTAACCAGGTTTTTTCTTCAAATAACACTGGCTGAGGTATGCTGGCCTTTACTTAAAGCTGTAGTTTGGAGGTAGTGCTTGCTCGTGAGCTCAGAGCAGCAAATGAAAAAGTCAGGTCTGTAGTCTGCCAGTGTGCTTGCGTCTGCACGAATGCACAATCTGCTGAAAAGCACTCAACTGCCCAAGCCCTTCAAATACCAGGCTAAAGCTGTGTCAACAGTTGTCTCCCTGACAACCTTCTGAGCACTCTTACACGTGGAAGAAATAAGTCAAAATTGGTCTATAAGGAAAAAAAAATTGTGGAAATCCCTCTGCTCTAGGCAAGGCTGCAATTTTACCATTTGTAAAGAGAGAAAGATGTCAGGAGTGTCCCATTCTGTGGCAATACTGGAAATTTAATCTGGAAGTACATGCAAAGGCTGTGTGATTAAATCAGAGGTACAGGAGCAATATAATACTCTTCTGTGCACAAAAGCAGGTTCACATGAGTTCTGCATTTTGTGCATGGGCAGCCTAAGAGAAGAGATTCCATGATTCAAAATGTCTGCAGTTTGTGTCCCTGGAAAATCAGTAGGAGTTGAAGAGAACTTCCAAATGTTTTATGCATTCATGAAGGAAACAAGAAATCTGCCTTCTCCCAAGATATCAACAGAGAAACTGAGGAATAAAGGGATTAACAAGTTCTGTGCATGACACGGTGTGTTTGGGTATGTTTGGTGGGTTGTTTTTTTTTTAAATTTTATTTTAATGCAGCTCAGAAAGAAGCAAATTCCCTGGATTTCCTAGTATGACATGGCAAAGCAAACCCCATGAATCCCTGCAACAGTTGCAACAGAATCTTCATGCACTCTGTCCTTTGTCCTTCTAAGGGGAAATATTGGGTGGCATACAACATTTAAAAGTTAATGATAGGCTAGCCAGTAAAAAAAGCGAAGACTTGCAGCTTTCGGTTGCAGCAGAGGAACAGGAGGGCAGCCTGTTCATACCAAATGTCTGAGAGTACCTTATTCACGGGAAGCACTGGCAGACTATAAAGTACTCTGTTAATTATTGTTGACATTGCATAGAGAGCTTCATGCTGTTCTTTCTCTGCCTGCTTTGACTTAATTTGTTTGAGAAAGTACTTTTTCTGTGCTGCAGATTATGTAAATTCATATACTCTACTGCACTGACAGATGTGTCTTTGTTTTAGAAGAAGCCATTATTTTTTTCCAGTGCTGAATGTGAATGGAGCATTTCACACTGGTGGCTTCCAAAAATATTTATAAAGTGAAGCTGAGCAGCTCTAAATATTTTGCCCTCCTACACTGACATTCACAAGCCTTTATAGCAGCATTATCAAAAGTATTTGCAGAGGAACGTGCATGAGTTGGCCACAAAGACTGGGTTAGTCAACAAATGACTGAAGGCACACAGTCAGCTTTACCCCACACAGTGTACAGCAGAACACAGTTGCAAGTGTAACTAACAGGGCAATTATTCTATATTGTGGGTCAAAGACTATCTTATAATTATCCCTTTCTCTCGTAACTCCTGCATATCTGAAGAAACAGGATGAAGGAGTAGAAAGTGAGTAAAATTCTCCTTTCTTCCTCCTTCAGCTGGTAAAATGTGGTTTGACTGTGCACTGACTATGACAGGCAGTGCTTATTCTGAGGGCTGATAGCTGCTCGTGGATCTGATATCTGCCTGGGAGTGGTGGCATTGTTTGCCTTCCTTATTTACATTCCACTTCCACTGACCATTGCCTAGGTGTCCTTCAGCTCAGTCTCCCACTCTTTGATTCTTCCTGAACGTGCTGCTGTGAAACAAAGCATGCTGCAGCCACTTTGACAGAGAGAAAGGCTCCTTGTGAGCATGTAAAGGCATCAGACTTCCTCTTGAATTTCACTATAAATTAAAATGACCTTTCTGCCAATTGATTGTAATGACTTTCACGGTATTCACCACTGTATTGAAACCAGGGCTTCCCACACATTTCTTCCACAAGGAGTTATCCAAGAGAGCTTCACCAGCAATCTGTGCCCTCCAGCTGCAGGTAGAAGAACAGTGTCTGACTAACTTCGTTAGTATGGACACAATAATTGACACACAATGATTTCAATGATAAGAATGGGTGTACTCCATGTCCATTCTCAGCTTTGTGCATTTCCATCTTTGAAGTTTTAAAATGTAAACTTTTAAATCCACTAAATAATGTTAGCTCCACTGGCTTTGGTCAGCCCCTCCCTGTCCCCAGGAGTAGGGGCTATGCACCATGCTTAAACACTCTGATTATCCTCAGTAGGAAAATGGATAGAAAAGACATTTTAAACAGGGGAAGTCTCCCCTCCTGAATTGATACACTAAGTAGCTCAACAGCATGCAGAGGGAATATTTGTAATCTATCCTGTCTTCCTAAACACAAGATTGCATTGATTGCATTCCTAAACACAATATTGCAATATTTGTAATCTATCCTGTCTTCCTAAACACAAGATTGCATTGATGAAAAAATACTGAAAAATTTTACTCAGCAAAAATTTTACTCCCCCTTCTTCATTATTTAGGAGATAAAATATCTCTCTAGTGTATCCAATGACTGCATGCTGCATAGGATGCCATTT
>JAWWMU010000121.1:32058148-32071252 GCA_035048155.1 Cinnycerthia olivascens
CAGCAGCCTTTGTCTCCCACCTTTTACATTATTAAATGTTGCAATTATTTTAATCACTTGAGGTGTACAGAGGTCCAAGGAATTTAAAACCAAGATAAACATATTTTGCTTAGGTTAATTTGTTATTTAACAATGGTATTCTTTCAAAAACCTCCCCTAATTCTATTCTATAAGACAGTGTATTAGTGCTAGCCTACATTTTTCTTGAACATGATGAGAACTGTTTTGCAACAAACACATTTTCCCCCCTTTTATATAAGGTACTATCTCATTTCCAAAATAACTATCAATCTGCTAATGACAAGTTTATCAAAAGTAAATGAAAGTAGACAAGTAAAAGGAGGGACAAGCTTTTTCTTCCCTACATGTCTCTTAATGTTGATCACATATTTTGAATTTGGTAATATAATATCAGGTTATAAAATAATGAATGATACATAATAATTCTAATTTTCAACTGCATTTCAACTGAAAATATCCTTATTAAGCTATGCTATACACTGTTTTCATGTTGTGTTCAGACCTTACCTTGTAATAATTTTCATCAGCACTAAGAGCTTTAGAAAGTCCAAAGTCACTAATTTTGGCATAATGTTGGGTGACTAACAGCACATTTCTTGCTGCCAGATCCCTATGAACAAAATTATTCTCCTCCAGGTATTTCATCCCCATGGAAACTTGATGCACCAGCTCTGTTATATTCTTCTCTGTGACATGTCTGAAAATCACAATTGAATTTTAAAGAGGTCAATAGTTTGTTTTCATGACTTTTCATGGAGTTCAAATGCAAATCTCTACTCTGAACATGTCCACATGACACCGGGAACCCGATTCACCTACATTTAGCTAAGTTTCAGTTTGAAAAGGCAATCTAGGCTCCTGTCCTGAGCAAGATGATGTGTGATCACATCAATAAATGACAACCTGAAGGATATGTGAAAAGTCTTTCATATATTCAAAATACTCTATTTTGGCAGGAATATTTGACAGTTTGGAGACATATTCCAGTGAAAAATAGCTACAATCATTAATTATTACATTAACAACATTTCAATTTTAATTGTCCTTAAAGAAAAAGAAATAATAAAAGTAAGGAACTGTACCCTATGGAATGGAATCAAAGTTTACATACCTATTTTTCTGCAAAAATTTGTTCAATGGCCCAAGTTCAGCCATTTCCATTACTAACATCCAGGCCTCAGCTTCACATATACCTATCATTCGGACAATATATGGGTTATCCAGTTGCTGCATTACATTTGCTTCTCTCAATAATTCATCCTTTATGGCTGGGTCATTACTTTCATTCTTTAGAATTTTTACAGCCACAGGCTTGGCACCCCTGCAAAAGAGAATCCAGTTCTGGGACTCGTTGCTGAAAAATCTGTTCATTAATGCACACAATCTTCATCAGATGTTTCCATTCACATAGTAAAAATTGCGACAGAAGACAGAATTGACATTCAGAGGAGAAAAAAATCAGCTGTAACAGGAACATCTCTCTGTCAAATGTTCAGAAGACAGATAAGCAAAAGAACAAAAAGAAAAGAACCTGAGAAAATTACAGATTGTCATAAAAATGCATAAAGAAGCCTGAATAAAAAAATACTGGACAAAATTTTCTTGTCCATTCTGGCAAGTACAGTATAAAGCTCTTCTGGCAAGAAAAGCTACAAAGAGCTTTCTAAGCACTGGAGTGTTTTGGGAGTGAGCCTGAAACATGCAGCACTGCCATGTGCCTGAAATCACTGAAAGGCAGTGCTCTGAAATCCTGAGAATCTAAGCCTATTCTGCAACCTTACGTTCATACAGCAAACTGAAAGAGTGACTGATGAGATCAACATAGCTGAAGTGTGAAACAAGATTAAAATATACACAAGCTGAGATCATAGCCCTTCAAATCCCTACAGCCTATATTGGAAAAACAGAAATCCTTCCTGCCTCTGAAAACCTTGGTTAAAGAAATGCCTCCAACCTCAAGAGATGAGATGTGTACATAATCAGTCCATGCACATAAACAGCATACTGATAACATTTTACTGTGAAAATGCGTGAAGACTCAAGTATAAACAGGGTCTGTTCCTACTGACATGACATGATAGAAACATGTTCTGTCTTCTTGAAAATCAACATTCCAGCTTCAGGAAACTGGTATTTATCACACTTCAGGCAAAACTCTCTTTGCTATAGGTAAACTGTCCATGGCACTCTCTACATTTTTTGACAGAAATGTGGTGCAGATGGGAAATACTGTGTAGCATTAGTATTTTTGTAAACTAGGCAGTGGAATTCCCACTCTACTATCCCCATCAGGAAGAAAATAGTCAAAAACAGCACTTTCCCACTTTACAGACAAAAATGAGTGCATAAGGCTACATACAAAGAGAGAAACTGGTGAATACTAGCTCATATTAGTTACAGTCTGTCACCTAAATGACATGTAAAGATTACCACTGCTCCAAAAAGCAAAGGCTAAGAGCTTTTGCATACCAGATTACATGAAAATAGAATGCAAGACTCACTTTTTCATCTTATAGAACCCTTTCTTTACANNNCCAAAGTTGCCAGAGCCAAGTTCACCTTCCTCCAAAGTCAACAATTTCCTGTCAAGAGTGACATTTTTTGGTTTAATTTCATCTGGATCGGCATATGGACTTTCATAGACCTCAGTATCCATGGGTAAGGCCTCTCTCTGATCACCTGCAGTTCAAACAATGAAAAAAGTTAGGCATGATTTCAGACATTTTTGCTGCCACAGCTAATATATTCATATTTTCTGTGTTCCAGATCATCAGTGTGTTTGACTTGTGCAGGTATTATAAAGAAACCACATGTAGTCCATCCACATGCATTTTTGAGCACACCAAAAGACAGTGGCCTCCCCCAGTAACATGCTGTAACTACTGAACGTTTGTGCAGGGTGAAACCAGGAGGTTCCTTGACAAAAGGAGGGTTAAAGTTTGGCCCTTCTCCTTAGCACTTCCCATCCGTTACCTCACACACTTCTTCACTCAGAATGCTGCCTTATATGTACCTCATTCTTAGGCACCCAAATTTAACTGCATTATGCTTGGCACTGTGGATGCAACAGGGCACAATGCCTTTTGTGACATGCAAGTGTATAGTTTTTGGAGTCCAGGAAATAATACTCCACTTCAAAATGGAAAACAGGGCTTCTGCTAAATGATTTTCTTTATAGATGGTAACATCTGGCATCTTCAGCTAACAGGCTTGAGTTATGATAGTGATTGCACCAATACATAACAGAATGTGGAATACATGCAAGAAAAAAGAAATAAGGATTGAGAGAGAGCTTTGCTATAAGGAAGAAAATTGCATTAATGATATATATTACTCTGCCTACCTCTCTCTGCTCCTGTAATACCTCTGTTCCTTTGCAGCACATAAGGATTAAAAGGTGCTTCTTCTGGTGGGTGGCCGATAGTTGACTGAAGCTGTAGCACACAAATAAAGTTTTTCTGTTTAACAATGAATAGGTAAGTTAAAAGTATTTTCTCCCCATAAAAATTTTGACATAATTTTTGCAAGAGACCCATAGGTGAGAATCAGAAATAAAGGGATCCAAAAGAGGTTATTTCATTCTGGAGGTTATTGTTAGAGCAAGCCAAAAGAAAGATATTACAAATATTTCAGGGCATTAGATAAGAGAAAATTAACTGTAGTGGGTCATGCAAAAATCTTATTCTGCAGATATTAAATTCACATGCTCTTTTCAAATTGCCATGTAACACTAGAGTCAGAAGGATTTCTCTTTAATCTGTCCTTTCTCCTTCTTCAAGTTATCTCTCCTCCTATCTAGGGCATAGAGAAATTACTAGCACAAATGAAAACAAAAACCAATTTCCCGTTTCTCTTGTGGATATTACAGAGGAACACTATTTTAAAGAAGTGGAAACAACTGTAGTATGAAGTTACTACTTTAATAGGCTTGTGTAACATCAGGGACAAACTTCAGGGACCAGATATTAGGTCGGTCTGCTCTGAGGAGGGACGAGATTACTTAAGCATCTGGTTCAAATACAATTCCTCTGCCTTTACTCTTGTCAGAGAAATACTATGGAGTCCACACACGTCTCATCCATTGTGTGTTCTGGAGCTCCTTGCATGGGTATGGCACAATAAAGTATAGATGAGAGAAAGCACTGATGTGGTTGCTTGTTTGCAAGCTGTTGGGAGCATGGAATTACAGAATCTATACCTGTAGGTTAGTTTTCTTTTTCAAGCAAAGAGAAACAAAGCTCTAGTGGAAGCTGTCCCTGCCCATGGCAAAGGGATTGCAACAAAATAATCTTTAAGGTCCTTTCCAACACAAACCATCCTGTGCTTCTGTGAGGTTTCCTATAGTGAACTACTGGATCCAATAGAAGTTTTATCATTTGGAAACTGCATTTAGTAGTGGATACATCTCACCTGGGAACTACAGACTTTTAAATCATAATGAAGTTATCTGCCCAGCTGGATGAAACACGAAGTGTTTCACTACACAGATTTTACTGCAAACCATGTGTAGGAAGCCAGTTTACAGTAATATTCTGGCCTAGTAGGATGAGCACATTGACATCAAGCATAGTAAGGGGAATATTTCTGACTTGGAACAGTGTTAAAAGGCCATTTGCTGTCAAGACAAGCCACAAAACCTCTGAGACAGTCCATTTGGGGCTATATCAAGGAAACAACTGACAGATTTACCATTCTTGAGGCAAATGAAGGTATGAACCAAGATCCTCAGCTCTAGCTTTGTTTTTTTAGACTGGTTCACCCCAACAGCTTTCCAAGACCTGGGTCACTCTATTTCACACAGGTAATTCACTAGTCCCAAACCCCCATTGAGACTGGAAGTGAATAGGCCTATTTTGAACTGGTCAAATGTAATTAATGCACACCAAGTCTTGTACATCTCAAGAATCCATTGACCAGTGAAGAACAGCTGGTAAAAACAGCTCTGGCCAAGATATAGCTGAGTGCTCAAATTAGACACGTGAGACATTCCTGCTCTTTGTAATTCAAGAATAACAACAAAAAAATCAGAAAGAATTGTATGCTCTTGCTCAGCAACTGCATAAAAAAAAAGTACATCACTTCCATGCTTGTAAATAAAGCTCTGTAGCTATGAACTGGAAATCACACAGTGACACCAGATATAACAAAGTGGTTTCTCTTTCTCAGAGAGCTGCTCATATTTAAGAAGAATCATAGTGTGTTATTTATCATTACTTAGCTTGGTTAATACATGTAGAATGTTATTTCTAATTGTTGCAGCTTAGTAATCTGTTTTCGTTAATATTCCTTCTTTCCTCTCTGGAAGGAAATGGGACAGCTGGCTACCCTGGACAAAGAGAAGCCTGAGGTTCTCAGTGAGTTCCATGCCTCAGCATTCCATGGCAAGCGCTGTAGCCACACTGCCCAAGGCGAGAAAGGGGACTGGAAGGATGAACACTCCAAGTCCACTGTAGGAGAGGATTTGGCCTGTGATCACCAAAGAACTTGAATGTGTTGCCCATGGGACCCAATGAAATTAATTTGAGCATACTAAGGGAGCTGTCAGACAAAGTTGCTTAGCCATCATAATTTTTGAAAAAGTGTGGCAGTGAAGTCAAGTGTTTGATGATTGGAAAAAAGGAGACATGACCCTCATTTTTAAAAAGGGGAAAGCAGAAGACCCAGGGAACTACAGACCAGTCAGTCTTACTTTGTACCAGACAAGGTCATGGAGCAGATTCTCCTGAAAACTATGCTGAGTCACGTGGAGGAAAAAAGGGTGTTTGGTAACAGCCAACATAACTTTACTAAGGTGAGATCATACCCAACAAATTGGTGACCTTCTATCAGGTTACCAAGGGAGGCTGTGGATACCACATCCCTGGAAGTTTTCAGGGAGAGATTGGATAAGGCCTTGAACAACCTGGTCTAGTGGAAGGGGTCCCTGCTCACGACCGAGGAGGCTGGGCTACAGCTAGTGAGTGGGGCAGAGGAGCTGACACTGTCTACCTGATTTAAGTAAAGCATTTGACACCGTTCTGTATGACACCCTTGTGCCTAAATTGAAGAGAGGTGGGTTTGATGAATGAACCACTTGGTGTATAAAGAATTGGCTGGATGATCACATATGAAGAGTGCTGGTCAAGGACCCAAAATCCTTGTGGAGACCAGTGACTAGTAGTGACTGCAGGGGTCAGTTCTGGGGCCGACGTTGCTCAGCATCTTTGTTGGTCACACACAGAGTGGGATCACATGCAGCCTCAGCAAGTTCACTGATGACACTGAGCTGTGTGATGTAGTCACACTGGAGGGATGGGATGCCATCCACAGGGACCTGGACAAGCTTGGAAGGCGGACCTGTGTGAAATTCATGAAGTTCAACATGTACAAGTGCGAAGTCCTACACCTGATTCAAGGTGATCCCAGACGCATCTAAGGTTGGGCAGAGAAGTGACTGAGAGCAACCCAAAGAAAAGGACTTGGGGGTTATGAAAAAGGCAATACCCAAAGCAACGTGGCAAGCAGAGTGGCCAGCACAGTGAGGGAGGATATTCTGCCCTTTAACTCCACTCTAGTGAGACTCTGCCTGAAGTGCTGCATCCAGCTTTGGTGCCCCCAACATAGGAAGGGCATGGAACTGGTAAAGTAAGTCCAGAGAAGGACACAAAGTTAATACAGGATCACTTAATCCTACAAAGACAGGGGCTGTTCACCCTGGAGGAGAAAAGGTTGTTTGGACACCCCATAGCATCATTCCTGTATCTGAAGGGAGCCTACAGGGAAGCTGGAGGGGGATTATTCATCAGGAACTGTAGTGACAGGGCAAGGGGGAATGGGTACAAACTGAAGAGGGAAAATGCAGTTTAGATAATAGGAAGGAATTCTTTGCTGTGAGGGACTGGAGTACGTTGATAAGGGAGTTTGCGGATACCACATCCCTGGAAGTTTTCAAGGAGAGATTAGATAAGGCCTTGAACAACCTGGTCTAGTGGAAGGGGTCCCTGCTCATAACAGGGTGACGCAGTTGGGTTGGAGCTACACTGGCTCTGTCACTACAACTGAGGGTGGGCCACACCCCAGGGGCAGGATGACCTGAAGTGTGACTGGAACATTTGCTCCACAACTTTTTTTGGCTGTCAGTCTGTGCTTGAAGGAGACAAGGAGGAGAGGGAGGTCTTTTGTGTAGGATAAAGAGGATTTTATTACCCTGGGGAATATGGTGGCAAAAGATGGAACATGCAAACGTACAACAGCTTTAATATGGGGGAGGTCTAAAGGGAGGGTACAAGTGTTAGCTAATTGGAGGTATCCTGGGGAGGGCTAAAGGGCAGGGTTCACAAAGGCATCATCCAAAGAGGAAGGTCAGGTGTGGAAATTGGGTCACATGGACTAATGGGGCATTGTACTTTAGGGGATTTCCAAAGGGGAATTCCAAGCAGGGGTTTGGCACAAGGTAGGATTGACAGGGAACTCAGGGTAGATTGACAAGGTTGGTAGGAGGGTATAATTTAGACCAAACCATTTCTTGGGCAATAACATACTATTAACAAGAAACACACAGCAATAGCAGAGGAGGCTAGAACTAGTTGTTCCTTAAAGTCCCTTACAAGTCTTAACAATTTGTGATTCTATGATTTCTGGTTGAACTACAATTTAATATTTCACAGGCATATTTTCAGCTCCTATTAGCAACTTGGGAAAATTGTGCAGCACTCAGAAAACCTCAAATATTTATCTTTAGTCCTGCCAGTCATGTATTCGTGGCATGTAGCACCTTGCAAAACTTTGAATAGATTTTTCTACCAGGAAATGGAATATTTTTCTCTTAATGTTATGCAAGACTGACTAGAAATGGTGCAGGGGGTATGCATCGTTGTACATACAGTGATCTGAGTGACAGCAAAATAAAATTTCCTTTTTCTTTAAACTATCATTTAAATGCAGAGTCCTTTCTGCCCTACACTTTAAAACCAGCAAGTATAGTTCTGCAGATTTTTTTTGGACAAAAGGATCTTTGTCTTAATACATCTAAGGTATATGATAACTGATTACTTCTTGTACTCTTACAAGAAACAGAGACTGGCAAGATGACCATGGATTTATTCAACCAATAAAAAGGAATACGAGAAAAGAGTCCTCTAGAGGAGCCTTTTAAAAGTGTGACATATGGATGAAGTGATTCCAAGTACTCTAAATCTGACTTTTACAGTGGCGATTGTAATTTTATAGTAAGTACTATAGTAATATTTTCATGAAGGCAATTTGTACAACAAGTGCAATATTCTTTCAGGTCATTTAGTTTGAAAAAATGCAGACCATAAAGTCATCTTATTTTATTAAAAATTAATAGCTAAATACTGCTTGACAAACACTAGCCACGAGAGAAGAGCAGCTTTGGCTAAGGCATCTCAGTTGCCACGAGGTGGCAGGATTTCACTGAAAGTGTCTAAATTGACAGTTCTACACTAGTAAAACGGACTGAAAAATTTTGCTCTGGATTCTAAAATTTAATATAAATAGTGCATTTATGAAATTTAAAAAAAATCCCAAGAATGAGTAAATATAACATAACAAAGAAAACAAATACATTTTTCTGGTTTACTGTTTGGAGGCTTTTGACAGAGTAGAAGTAATTGAGCAATTAACCAGGTCTAAAGTAAACTCTGCTTGTTGGGGTTAAAGAATGGTAAATCTTTGAATTGTTCAGAGCACAGTTTTTGTCTAGAGTCTAAAATCTGGGAGTATGATGTGGGTCTGAGTATTCAGGGTAAAGTACACGTAAATGGTGATCATATCAGGTTTCTGAAATTATTTTCTTAAATGATTGGTTTTATTCTGCCAATATGCTTCAGTCTCTACTCTGTGTATGTTGCCCAGAAGGCAGAAAATAGGTATTTGACAGCAGAGAGTGACCAGAGCAAGACACAGGTTTTGCCAGTTTAACACACTAAGTTCAGACCCCACATATTTTTCTGAATCAACCCAAAATGTGTGATAGATTGGCACTGAGTTTCAGATGGTTGAGAGCAGACTGGGAGATTGCATCTGTATTCGTACATGACAAACACACATTGAAAGAGAGGTGTGGGTCCTGTAGTGATACACAGCTGGCAACAACTGTTGGTACTTCAGCAAGAAAGTGAACTGAAGGTGCAGGAAAAGAATATTTGTTCTTTACCAGGATTATCAAATACGGTATATATCAAACACAGCTTTTCACTCGGAACAGTTGCATACCTCTAGAGCTTTTCATGCCTGCTCATTTTTATTGAAGAGTAACAGGAAATAAATCAATAAACATAAAGAGAGACTCATGGATCGAATAGGGGTGTATGTATTATTCTCTGCATGCAAAGAAACTCATAGCTACATGCTTCAGAACTCTATCAATTACTGGACAGCACCATTTTCTGGCCATGCAAAAGCATTTTCACTAGGGCAGGGCTGGGGTCTCCTTGGCTCCCTAGCATCTTGTCCATTTTCCCAGTCTGCTTGGTCTTGTAACATCTTACACTTGCCTAAATTTAACTGACGGCATATCAAGATTTGTGCACATAGGTTATATGAGTATGTATTTTGCTGCTTTTATTGTTCCCTAAATGTGCTCAGTAATAACATAATTGTGTAAGCAAAACAACTTTCTGATTAGGAAGGAGAGTAGAAGAATAATTTTGTTCTGCTATAACTGAGTGGTTTTGAAAAATATTTTATCACTTACATTTCATTTGCAGAAATATTGAGGTCTGCATTATTTTGGTATGCCAGAAATTAAATAAAAAGAGTCCCTCTATTTTTAAAACTTCTTCAAACCCATTGCTTCAGTAATAAAATCAAACCCATAATTATGCAGATGATTAGGATAGATGCAGAAAGCTTACAAAATCATCACAATCTAATTGTTAGTAGTCAAGAAAGCAAGCAAAAAGAAGGGGAGAAGAGAGTGAAATTAGTAATTTAAATATTTTTAACTCAGCCAAAAACCTAAAAAAAGTATATGAGGCACCTTTTTGCTGCCAGCCTTTGGAAACGTGTACGATTTGAGTCTTGAGATAATTCCACCTCCTGCCCAACTCTAGAAACCACAATGTCAAAGAGGAATAGTAAATGTGTCATGAAAATAGCTAAAGGTATTTCACAAAACAAAAACAGTCTTAAAGAAGAAAACACTCCCAAACATTCTGTAGCACATGCCTGTACATATGATACATCAAACAAATGTAGTACAGGAAATCTTAGTACTAAATTTTATTTCTTCTATATTACTGTCAAACCATCCTGAACCTGTAGACATACCTTAAGGCAGTTTTTAGATTCAAATGCACTACTCTTTGTCCAGATCTTTAGCTGTGGAGTATGTTGTATGTTTCTCCTGCCTCTGTCACTGAACTTTAGTCCCCCTGCCCACATCCCCAAACTTATTTAGAAATGGGTAAATAACTTTTGTCTCTGAAAATATGATGTACTGACGTATTAACGTGTTGAGCAAAATTTGAAGCACACCTTTTCCATATAACAAACAATGTCATTATTGAAGCAGAAAGTTTCACAAATTAGCATTTCTAGGGGTCACCGAAAGATCATACCGGACAATTAAAAACTGAGATGGAACACTTATTGTTCAAACATTTAGATTGATGTTGAGGCTAAAACAATAATCTGAGCCACATTCTCAGCCACTTTAAACAGCCTTTGAACTCACTTAGAAGTTCTGAACCTTTTAATAGCCCATTTGGACTTCTTATTTTCTGAAAATGCATTTTAATTTATAGGATTGGTATATTTCCTAGTTTTCTTTTAAAAGAAAATGTCTGATTTCACATTAAAAGGTGTCTTTTGTTTCATGACACCAAGGATAGCCATGTGGTCCCCGTTGCTGCTGGAAGAGCAGAAACCTTTTTGACATTTGACATTCTTCACAGCTGTGATAAAAAAATCAGTATACTGCATAGTGAAAAAGGTTACTGAGTCAGCTATTTTCTCTTAATGAAATTTTCTTTCCATATTGGGAATAAATGAAACCTGAAGTACTACTTGGTCATAGTTTAGCAATAGATAAATTCTCTAAGAGGTCAAGCACTCCTTTGCACAAGCTGAGCATGGTTCTCATTATACTTTTCCAACAAGAGTATATCCCAGCACTTGAGTAAGCAGCCATCTGTAGTGATGGTAATAATGCTTAACTCACATGTTTGTATTAGACCTACAAATGCATATTGAGATGAATACTTCATCAGGCACAGAAACTAGTTTGTACAGTTAGGTCATACTGATAAAGTTGAGGTCTATTATTACCACCTGAAAGACTGTGACTAAACAAAATACCGAGAAAGGTTAAGAGGAGAATTCAGGAAATGGCCAGAATTTGGCGGTTTCACTATGATGTCATCAGCTGGAGAACTAAACTAAAGACTCATTTCAAAAGCTCCTCTGCCTGTTTAAATGTATACTGGCATGAAATTGCAGGGAGGAAAAACTAATTTGCAAAATGGAAGGGGTCAAAATCACCTTAAACCTAGCCATGGAGCCCCTGGTGAAAGGCAAGAAACATCCCAATCCATGAATGTTCTGGAAGAAGCAAGAACAAGCAACTCTCCATATTCTGCATGGAAAATTAGCTTTATGCTAAATTATTTATTAGACTTTATGCTAAATACAGACATTCAGCATAAAGTCCTTTCTTTTGCAGAGGAAGCATATAAGTATCACTAAAAAAGAGATGTCCATATTATGATAAAAAAGCATTTTGTAACTCCAAATTTGTCCATGGAATAATAGCAAATACTAGGCAAATCTGAGGTAGATTTACATCCCTGATGTAAATTTTACTCCAAGCTCTTATAACCAACAGTTTACAGAAAAATCATTTGCACAGTCTGCCTTGCATATCCTCTACCAGGTCTTCCCACATTTCATGCACCTTCTTAAATTCAAAACAACTTCAGATTTGGGCATGCTATTCCACTAAGACTTTGTAATAGCATCACTGTATTTTAGGCTGTAATATATATAAAAATGAAGAAAATATTGATCTGGATGGGAGCATTAGTATTACATTTTTGCTTAGAAATGGCTGTTATGTTTTGTTCCTCGACTTTCTCTCTTTTGCTTCTTTATTATAATCAATTCTTTCTCACAAGTCACGATCACTCCTGGTGTCTTGCCCTGGATTATCTCCTGCCAGACAATATGCTTCAGTGCAGTGTCAAAAACTGATGGAAGTCCATCAGTTGAGACCTTACCAGTGTTGAACAAGCTGGAAACACATCGATGTTTCCCTTTCCTCTACCAGCATGGTGGTTGCTCATCCTTGTTCCCATTCTGATTCATTGCAGGCATAACATCCTCTGAAAAGCTGTGTCTGCTCACTATTCTGTGATTTATATCTGACTGTTAAAAGTGCAATGTCTTGCACTAGTTTCTACTGAGCTTCGTCTTTCTTTTTTTTCTTTTCCCCAGGACATTTCTCTAATTCATCACAATTATTTTGATACTCAATTCAAAAATTCATTATTCCAATTTATTCAAATTCATTTATTCCAAATATTTTGGCAATGCATCTCATAAATAAACCCCATGCAGTATAATAGAAATGTCAGAAAATCCTAAATGTTAATTATCATGGTGTAAATAATATGAAGACAGATTGCACATCTTCCACATGCAATTGTGTTTGTATTATGTATGTTTGTGATTGTGTTCCTTCTCTTCAGGCTGGTTTATTTTTTGTTTTTGTGCAATATGAATAATTGTATTTCAGGCATATTAAAAATCTTCATGAGTTATTGTTTTTGCACAAAAGCATTAATGTGTGAGAACCTGGAAATATTAAGTGAAGTCTTTGAGCTCCATAAGTGGTAATAGCTACTTAAAATTTTCTATTTTTTATTTTTATATTACAAGAAAGTAATTTAACAGGGTCATTTTTAAAAAGTCCCAAAGAAAACACAAAATTCAGATTTCAGTTCTAAGAAGTTCAAAATGTCAAATATTGTATTGTTTTTTATAGTAAAATGTTTTAGTAACTATTTGCAAAATATGCACTCTCAGCTTTGGTGACTTTCTTTTTAGATATCATAACAAGTCTTTAACAATAGCAGTTAAATT
>JAWWMU010000121.1:32254763-32264774 GCA_035048155.1 Cinnycerthia olivascens
TATTAATAGACCAAATATATTTATATATATTTATATATATTTTTTATATATTGTATCACAAGTGTTAGGTATGTATTAATAAATACAGACATATTTAAAGTTCCAAGGGTGGGGTAAGAACAGATGCATACCAAGAGCTAACCTATTCATATCACAGACTACAGAAAAGACTAACAAGTTGGTGTTTTTTTTCCTCTTATACTTACATAGAAATTCCAATATGCTAACCTGATAAAACAATCCCAGAAACCAAAAACCAGCCCTGAACTGAATCCAGAACCACAAGAAAAGAGCCTGAACAAGAATAGCTTTTCTCTGGAAGGTTTCTTCACTCCAAACAAAATTAAGAGTCAAATTCAGACAGAAACAAACTTTAAATCTGAGGAGGAAAAGAGATAAATCCACCTGTCACCTCAGTCTTTCATGCTGATTTACATATATAATATGCAATGAGAAATATAAAAAAGCAAAAGTTCAAAAATATTCCAAATCTTTTGAGAAGCTAACTCACTATCTGCATGATGTCTGCTAAAGAAAAGGTTTTCCTCTAGTGCTTGTTCAGCATAGAATTCTGCTCCTTTGGGGTACATAAAAATCCTTTAATACTGCTCTAAATTCTTGTGCCTGTATTTCTAAATAGAGCCTTGATTTATTGAAAGTAAAACTAGCAGCTACAAGGATTCTTCATTTCTTTATACTCAGCAGCTCTGAAGACTCTAAATTCCTTATCTATCCAATTGTTCTGAAGCCTCAGACACATAAAAGTCAGAATGCAGACATCCTCACCTTTGCTTGTTTGCGATTCATGAATGAAAATCACTCTTTAGTTCCCAACTCCTCTTTTCTCAAGAAAACCTGAATAGGTGCTTAAAAATTTCTTATTCAAACAGGGTTAAAAAACAGCATTAAAATTTTTGACAAAGAACCATTTTCACAGTATGAAATACCAGAAAATGATCCCAAGGCAACAATGCTGTTCATGGTGACCTCATCAATTACTCAGCGAAATTAACAAAAATGAAAGGATTTTATCCTGCTCCTTTCCTACTAGTGTATTTGGTTACATTTTTTGCAAACTGTGAATGTGTCCTCCTTTATAAAAGCAAAATTACTTAAAAAGAAGAAAGAAAAAAATGATGATATATTTACTTAGATAAACAATAGTATAAAAATCTAAAGGTTCCAAGGACATTTTGCTCTAAGACAGTGGTGAGCAAAGATGTAGTCTTGGTCTGTAAACAGTGTTGATAAATTCACACTTTATAATACCATGATCAATCACAAGGTCTTCTCCAGACAAGAATGTAGACCTAACACTGGCTGTTCAAGGAAGAGTCATATGAAAATTCTGTGTAAATCTGAGGAAAACACAGTCCCTTTCTTTACCTTTGTTTCAAGGGTGATCGTGGTGATACACTCTGAATTATGCCAGCTGCATTATGGAATTGTTTCCTCCATTATTGTTCCCAGATTATATTATTTAATCTCATTTTCTGAGTCTCCAGTAAATGCTTGTCCAGCTAAACATACTATACTTTAATTGCAAGATAGTAGTATTTTCTCTGGATTTATTCTTTTTTCATTTTATTTAGGAGTTTTAATTAACCATGCAACTATCTAGTCCAGTACTCAGTGCATAGCAAACTCTTCCAAAAACTATGATATTCTCCTAGAAATAAACAGATAAATTACTGAATTTGTGCTTCCAAGCATCTTCACAAAATGCTGTGTGAGCTGATTCATCACTGAAGTACTAATGCTAGAAGACAAATATTGGTGTCCAAAGAGTTCAACTCTCCCAGCTATAAAATGTCTTTAGAATACCACATAAAAGAACTGCTGTAGCTGAATATTATTTCAAGTAACATTCATTTAAGAGACTTAGGTGTAATACAAATTCATTAAAAAAACCCCAATCAGAATCACTCACAGAAAAATATATAAGGACTCTCTACAAAAGACTAGAAAAGAAGATACTAGCATTTTACACGGTGTGAAAGACCTGACTGCAAAACAAAGCTTTTATTCTTATGACACCAGTGGCAGCTTGTCTCTGTTACACATTGAAACTGGTGATTCCTTAACTTAAATACTGGCCTAAGCAAAATAAAAATACCAGAACATTTCTTTTTGGTGAGATAAAAAAAAAGTTAATTGGTTTAAAATTTCTATTTATGTATCCAGAAAAAGGTAAAATCCATCCAAAGATACATTAAAAAAACTGAACATATGCTCTTCAGAGAATATAACACTACCTGATAAAGGCAGTATCAGAAATGTGACACATCTGAATATTTCTATCAACCCCTTGCATGTTTGCTAAGAGATTCAGGTGAGCATACATTTGGTGAAATGAAGATTTGTTCCTATAATTAAAGCACTGGAGTGGAAGAGCTGTCTCTACCACAGAATCAGTGTATAGCTTAAGGCAAGACTGCTTTTCAGTCCCTCTTGTAAAACTGGGGTAGCAATTCTCTTATTCAGTCTTTTCAATCAGGAACTGTTAATGCACATTTGTTTCTTGCTTAATACATAAAGTGTGTTTCTGAAGTGCCATTAGACCACAGGTTAATAAAATTTAATGGTAGCTTCTCTGAAAGGCCCCAAACTTCATCCTGACAACAAAGGCAAAGGGAGGGCTTCCCTTTATATGCAGTCATTACGGTTAATTACAGTATAGCCTGCACTGCTAAAGAACCATTTCCACTGAATAACAACTCCATCAGAGGAAAACACATTTTGGTGCTGATGATGCCACCTGCTTAACTATTAAACCTCAAGTGCAGGTTTTTGTTCCACAAGCCTACCACAGAGACCATCCTCTGGGGCAAAACACGGTGTGTAATGTGACAGATTTTGTCTGACTGGAGGGCAAGCAGGACATGCCCATAGGGTAAATCTTGGTCAAGTGCATTTCCATTTCATTAAAGATACATGCTGAACTGATCCAAATTGCATCAACACTCTGGAATCTACCGCTACAACATTTTCACAAATTGAAATGTTTCAGCTTGCTGGTAAGCTCCAGGTTAAAAGGTCAGAATATTAAGGAGTTTCACGATCTGGAAGTAACAGGTTTTGACATGCTGTTCTAACAAAGCTACAACTCTCTTCTTCCACCATGATGCATGTAATTCCATTCTGTCCTATTTCCCAGAACTGGAGGTAAACAAAAACACATTAGAACGATACTTTCAGAGGGCAGGATGCTTTCAGCAGCATTAATATCAAGCTTTTATACAGTTCAGACTTCTGAATCATGCATTTTTTTCTGAACATTCAGTGTGGTTTATTTTTAAATCTTGTTGATCATGGAAAGCTGTCTTCTCCTTTCCTCTTTCATGACAAATCAAGGTTCCTCATCCTTATTTTGATGGCTTTTAACCTAATACTAGCTTCAATTCTTGACAATTGTGCATTACAGTAATTGAAAATGCAAAACAGGAGTACATTAGTGGCAAAAGCAGAAAACTGGGGTTCTCAGTGCTCTAATTACAGCTGAGTTGAATACAGTTGCTTCATAGATTTTTAAGCATTTCTGATTTTGTTCTCATCATTGGACAACATGGACATCTATGAAAAGGAAATAGAAAATAATTAAATAGAGCATTCAAATCTCAGCAAGAGGGAATTCAATTGAAATATGTCATAACTTTTGAAAATTACACATCATTCTACATCAATGCAAAAATACCTGAAAATCATTTTATGCATAATTAGCTTCACTTTTCATTCTTGTTACATCCATTACATACTTAAGGAAAACAGCATTGTTTCCTTGAATTAATTTATAAGCCTTGACACACAAGTTTCTTTCTTGTATTTGATCAGTTAATCATGTTTCAGGATGTATTTTTGCAAAATTTAATATGCGAAGACCACATTAGGAAAAAAAAAACCACAAACAAAATCAAAACACTTTGTAACTCTTACCCAACAATAAAAAGAATTAGATATCTCTAGGAAAGCATAAGGACAAGGTTCGTGTACTCTGTAGTGGATGTGAAACTTTCATCATATTGGCAGTCTTTTGTCTGCCATCCAGTCAGCCAGATCTTTCAGGAATTTTTGCATATGACTTCCTTGAGTAAAAAGAAGCAGTGGAAACATGATTTAAATACTAAAAATATTTTTATATTCTTCATATTCATGTTGTGTTTCATTTGATATACTATAGGCTGAAGACTTTAACTACAAAGGCAGAATTTCTAGTGTAGCTGGATCAAAACTCTTCAAGGAACACTAAATATTTAGTTGGCAAATTTCACTGAAAGTGTATATTTTCTTTTTCATTAATATACAATAAAAATTCACTGTCAAATAAATTTTTTCAATATCAGTTGACAAAAGGCATTGAAGGACTTATTTGCATGTCCATATGAAGTAGAGATAAAGGGAAGACGTACTTATTTATCTGCCATTCCTATTCTCAATTTCACAATTGTGAAATTCTTGTTAGAAGTACCAATAGTAGCTCAGACCAAAGTCCACCCCTGCCAGCACAGTTTCCAACACTGGGCAAGGGCAGATGGTGATCAGCAGGCAAATACTGACACTGCCCCTGAATACACTCATGTTTATTGGCCAATGATCTCAATCCTAGGATGCTCTAAGCTATAAATAGTATCTTTGTGTTCAATAGCTCTGGTTACAGTTTTTGTGTTTATGCAGAAGCATCTTTGAGAATGTGGACAATTGTATTACTCTGGTAAAGCCATATTTATCAATAGACTGAAATGTCACGGACAGTTAATGTCTCCACTAAAAGGTAGGTAAGGGAGAGAAAAAAAAAGTATTTCTTTTATTCAGCTTTGAATTTAGTCATCATTTACATTGTTTGAACAGAT
Source organism: Cinnycerthia olivascens (assembly GCA_035048155.1). NCBI lineage: Eukaryota > Metazoa > Chordata > Aves > Passeriformes > Certhiidae > Cinnycerthia > Cinnycerthia olivascens. Next base: position 32,259,611 of record JAWWMU010000121.1, read on the forward strand.
AAGCAGCTGGAACCTTTGTGAGAAAATATAAGCATATTCTGGAACCTGAAAACTGATAAGCTATTCAACTTCTGGAAGTTAAAAATAATACAGATGGATCTACACTAAATATTTTCGACAAATAAAACACTTTTATTGTGGATTACTACAGAAAATCTTTCACAATAGCACTGCATGCATAAAAAATATGCAGAAAAATCTTAAGACCAAAACCCATCAACTTCTTAAGCCACATAAGTAAGTGCCTGCTATACAAAAACAGGAAAAAGCTTGAAATAAAGTGATGATTTTTTCATCTGATACTGAATTGGAAAACAGCATGAGCAGGGGCTGCTAATTCAATCTTGTAGATCTGATATTCATTTTGTAGACAGTAGCAAATCCCCAGTCTGATCAAAACATAAACCTTGGTCCTGTGCTAACTCAAAGACTGGTTATGAAACATTAGAGAAAATTATCCATTACAGATTATTTGGTTGGATGAGTGTGTTTCCTTTTATTTATTTAGGTCATGACAGAACTTTTAACAACAGGATTAATCTGGGTTTTAACTGTGAGCTACTTCTCTTTGTCAGTGTGTGTTTAGAGGCGGTAATTTACTCTGTTTTTGCAACTAATGTACTCCTGCTTTGCATTTTCAATTACTGTAATGCATAATTGTCAAGAGTAGAAGCTAGTATTAGGTGAAAAGCCATCAAAATGAGGATGGGAAAATAACTTTAAACTCTGTCCTCTTACACTGGGGAAGTTAAAGAGTTCTCTGCTTCCACCTGTTGGTAAAAAACGCCCCCAAAACTCATCCATGAAGCTAGTTTGCCTGCATGCTCATCTACACAAATACTTAGGAAGCAAAAATCCTCATAATTTTCTGTGACATTGTTGATGAAAATTTTTACAGTTAAGAGAAGACCACATGAGTATGGTGCACTGTCAATCCAACAGTCTCTGTTTTTGCACACATTGAAAACAATGGATGTGTCCAGAGGACAATGTATGTATCCTCTATTGGTGCCGCTAGAAGTCACCGTCCTTTAATTATCTAAGACTTTCAAAACACAAACATGCGTGATGAAACAGCAAGTTCAGTTAAAGGCAAAAAACACACATTGAATAGCAAGCAGTTTCAAATTTCTGAGATTTAAAATGGAGATTACCCACTCAGTTGGACTGCTGGTTCTTACAGCTTACCTTTCTTATATGTTTTTGGTGAATTGTTGGTGTTCTGTTATCTGCAGCTGACAGTGATGCTTTTTGTCACAGCCTCCAGGTTTGCTGTTTTCTTGGAAAACTGTCTTTACCAAGTGTGCCACTGCATCTTACTTTTTTATTAAAAAATATTTAAGCTGTTCTTACCTTTCAATCTGTTCTCCATTTTCTTCCCACCTTTTCAAATTTTTCTATGTTATTAAAAATACCCCTTCTGCATTTTGACCTTGCATATTTCTGATACCACATCTTCTTTCATTTTCTTTCAAGAGCTATTAATTTGTTTGGCTTTCAATTTGCTTTGTCTCTGAACTCTTTTGTTTTCTTTTTTCTAATCATTAATTCTTCTGCACAATTTTAAACCATTGTTTAAAATTAAATACTTTCTGAAGTACGAACCTGATTAACCCGACAAACCCCTATCAGTTCTTTTTTTAACTGTTGTCAGGTTTTGACTTGTATGAAAATAAACGGTTTTAGTGTTCCTCCATCAAATCAGGGACAAAATTAGAAATCATATTTTTCACTAGATTCTCAAGCCGCACAGTTCACGTAGAAATTCCAAGCATTTTGTCCACCTTGTCCTCCGTAGGTCACTGCTAGTTTTCTGCTAAAACATCATCATGCAATTTCTAACTAATTCCCATTATATTATACAAATATTATATAGTTTGAAGAGCTACTAATAAATGTAAGAGCAATAAGTAACAGGATTTTTATAGTGAGATACTATTCAGAATTCTGGATAAGAAAGAGAAATATAAGAAAAAATTATTTAGGTAAATATGAGGGTCGGTATTATTATGTAGGTACTGTTTTTCTATTTATTAAGCATACCTGCATACCTTTGTCTTGAATATAAACTATGATTTGGTGACCTATTCTTTTCCCAGTCCACTTTGGTTCTACTCTTAATAATCAATATATTTTCTAGCAGACGTCTGACTTTTGACATAAAACCTTTCAGTGGTTTCTGGGAATATGAGGGAAGGGTCATAAGATGGCCAGAAGAAAAGTGTGTATAATCCTTTATCACTTTTAGGCATGTTGAAATCCTACAAGCTACTATATCTTTCTATCACATGACATTGAAATATGTCTCGTTTTGTTAACCAAATCCCGTATCATACAAAAAATGCTTTTAAAGTGTTAGGCTGCATAGGTATTGTGTATTGTTTTGGTAAGACAATCCCTGCAACAAAAGCTTTTATCTCAACAATTTCAGTGTTTGTTTTTAAGAAATCTCAGATGACCACAACTTGAGTTTAAACAACTGACCTTTGTGTAAAGTTCTGTGTAATACGCGAAGTATGTAACTTTCCAGTAGTATTTAAGTGGCCATCAAAGAGCTTGTGGATCTTTAGTCCAGATTTGACTTCCCTCTAAGCAGTTTGCTTTTATAAAAAACTCCACGAAGACAGGAAAGCTCATTTTGTAATGGGTAGAGTGGCTGGGCAGCCAGGATCTTCCAGTTTTAGAACAGAGGCCACATAACAGGAACATGAAGGTTTCATTTCTAGCCAAGTTTCAACATATGTAATTGAGACTTAAAGAGCTTTTCCAAGAGATTTCCTGCTAACAGCAGGAGTTTTCTTTCCATGCCAAAAATGGCTTTTCTTTAATGAAAGTTGCATGATGTAGTGCAGAGAAAGCATGGAAACTAATCAAAGCAGGGTACTTTGGAAGATGCCAGATGAAAAGACCTGGCAGCACCTTTGAAAGAGGAAGCACTCTAAATAGATATTCAACTGTTCAACAGACAGTTCAAATGGGATAAAAAAGGAATACAGCAGAGCTCCTGATCCTGCCAGTTACACTCGACTATATAATTGCTTATGTTCACAATCTGCTTACCTAACAAAGGCAATAAAAAAGTTTCATGTACAAAATACTAACTGCTAAAAACATACTGAAACCACCAATATACAGAACTATTTATTGAGATATTTAGCCATAACATGCACTGACATGAACATATAAATCCAAACTGTAAGCTTTTTTTCCTTACTTTTTTCTGGAAAATTTTCAGAACCACCTTGTATTGCCAAAGAAACAAATAATTCATTGTGTATATCAAAACATTTTAACCAGTAGTATTAACTTCATCTTAGCTGAAGAAATTTCACACTGGGATTTTATAAGACTTTATACCTGACCCTTGAAAAGCCACTTGTTGGTGGAAATGAGGCAACTTTCTCTGTTATGATGTAAATCAAGCTGATAAAGGTTTTATCAGTTAGTATACTACTTATATTGTAGCCAGGCCTAGAGGCAGCAACAGAACTGAACATTGTATAAATTTATATAAGAGCAGGATATTTGTCCAAATACAGACCTAAGTAGGGAAAAACCTTGTGTATTTCTGCTCAAGAATTCAGACTACATTTTTTTTTTTCATTTCTTCTAGGAATTCAATCAGTTTAAAATATGCATAATTTACGACCTTACTTGAAAGGTGTTCTGTATATCTCGAAGAAGTGAATGTCTAAGCCTATCTAAATGAGTTTATTCAGGTCAAGTAGTAAAAGATTCTCACACTGGAACTTCACCATTTCAGGTCTGTTCTTTATCCTCAGCCAAGATACAGGCAGTTTATGAGAATTATTTATCCGCCAGGTTGCAAAGAAAGTAAAAAAAAAAAATTCACACACACTGAACTTCAAATAAACTATGCTCTACAGATACTATAGGTTTAGCTTGAATAACAAATGTATGAGATTTAGTTGTTTGAGAACCAATGGGACAAACACTAAGGAAAAAGGATCTACTCTACTCATTTATTTACTATTCTTCTGTATTCCTCATGGATCAATTTAAAGGTCTGAAACTACAAAAATAGTGACAGCAGTGCTCATTCGTTCTAGCAAGGAAATGACCACTGAGGACCTTGAATTCTGTTTTATATCCTTGGAGTTTAAGACCACTTATGCCAGTCTCATATAATGTGGCTGCTGAAAAACAAAACAACATTTGACAGGTAGGACAAATATTATAGTGTCTGCATGACACTTATTTAGATTATGAAATGAGTGTCTGAGAATTAAGGATCAGCACCACAGCTCTGCATATTAGTGAAGAAGAGTACAGGACACTAGAAATGCAAAGACACTGCAACATTGAGCAGACTCCAGTCCTTGCATGCTGGCTTGGAGAAACATTGAACATGGCACATACTGGATCAGTAAGACACACCTGAGTTCTAATATAATAGTGTCTTGGATTTCAGTGCTCTCAAGTAGTATCACATAAATGTAGAACATCACAGGGACAATTTAAGTCACTATGTGAGGGGACTTCATGTATTGTAAACAATGGGAAAAGAGAAGAAACTGGATTTTTTTAACATTAGTAATCTGGCATCTTATCTGACTTTAAAAAAAACAATAGTCAAACTGCTAAGATGGACCAACTGAGCCAATGCAAAGGCATTTGTCTTTTTTACAAAAACTTAAAGGCTCACAAAAAAGGCTTATGAAATTTGGTAAATTTCACTTGTATTTTACATTATTTGTCCTCAGAGATTTATACTAAACCAAAAATATCTTTGCTTAACTACTGCCTGTAGAACATACGTATTATTGTTAAAAGCACAGAATTCACCACATGCTTCCAATCCAAACAATTTTTCTCCATTCAGTAGACCTGGTTAGTTTGCACTGTACAGTCTACTACCCAGTGCTGGCATCACACAGAGCTGGAATTGCAAAATCTTTCTACCCCATTAGCAAAAAAATTATAATTTCACTGGTGACAACTTCATACTAAAAGTCAGTTTTTTAGGTACTCCTGTATAATAGAGCCTCACATCAACCATTTCTTATGTCTATCAAAAGCCCAGAGTCTGTCCTTGGGTATACTTTCATTTGACCATAAGGCAGTAAATGAGACCAGAAATCATTCACATTTGCAGGAGAACATGATGCTATTAACAAAACAGAAGAAACAAAATTGAGTCATT
>JAWWMU010000121.1:32291054-32301783 GCA_035048155.1 Cinnycerthia olivascens
CAGAAAAAAGTTCTATTGGCAAGAAGTATCCATTTTTCTGCATATTCTTCAAGAGGGAGACATGGAATGGGAGTCATCTCATAGGCCACCTCATTGGAATTGAAATGTATGCCAGACACTTGACTTCCTACCTTCAAGAATTATTAGACTGGGATCCTTCTGTACCAGAAAAAGGCCTAAATGACTAGCACACTAAATATCTGACTCTTGGGTATTCACTGAGTTGCATTAATTGGATTGAGGGCAACAACAAGGTTCTATCAAGCAACAACAAAGTAAAATCAGAGGTGTGTTGCAGTGTGCATTTTTGTTGATAATTAATGTTCCCCCACGTTCTCCTCCACTTGGTATGTCCCTGTGTTGTATCCTCTCCTTGGTCCTCCTACCCTTGATGTCAATCTTAGAGTACCAACCTCAGTTGTTCCCTTTTATGGCCTTTCCCCTCCCTTTGTTCCAGTACTTTCCATCATTGTTATCCTGCTCCTTGTTTCAGTGCCTTCCCTGGCAATCCATCCTTGAACCAATCCCATATGTATCCCTCCCCATGGGCGTGTCAGGGCGTTACCCAAACCTAGATGCCCCATTGGGGTATGTGACCAGTCCTCTCCTCCCCCTTTTTGTAATTGGCCCCAAACAAGTGGCCTGATCCCCCTCACTCCACCCCTGTTAATCCCCCATTGGCTGTTCATTTGTATCCACCCCCAATTTTGTTTCTCTATAAAAACCCCTGAACAGTAGTGCTTCCTGCTCTTCTGTTGCTGTCCCCTCCTGGAGTTGAGAGTCTTTGTGAGTTCAAACAGAAGGGTTCTCTTTGATCCTTCCTCTGCTCTTTGACACTGGACCAGCTCCAGGATAACACCTGTGCTGTGTTATAGCTGCACCCTGGGTTGTGCTGCTTCCTGGGGACAGCCGCTCCATGACTGCTGGGTCTGGAGCTGACTGGGGCTGACAAAATAGAACATGGCGTGTCAGAAGTGGGTACATTAAAAGCGTTGGAGTATACAATCAGGGCTTCAGTGCTTACCCTTCACGCTGCTGGCAGGAAACTTAACCTAGTCAAAGACTTCTGCTTTATGCTCTTCCCCTTGTCTATATTATTGTATGACATGCAGCCCGTGAATCTCAACACAGTCCTATCATCTCACAGAAATAACATGCAGAACAAGGAAAGCTGTGCAACAAGAGGAAACTGCTAGTAAAGGAAGAAAACAGACTTTGTGGAAGGCTTAACAACAGAGCTTGATACAGGATAAACTCACAAACAATAAGGAGCCTCATAATCTGCCAGGATTAGTGCCTGAGCTGCAGCAGCATGATACCTGCAGCATCAGTCCTACCAAGAACCTTGCTTGAGCCATGGAATGGTACAGCTCACCACCTCTTCTTTCCCTTGATAAATTAAGTCCCAAGAAAACGAGATCATTTATATATTGAAATTATCTAAGAACAGTAAGAATATGGGTAAAGAATAAAATCACTCACAGACATTCTACTGCCAAAGCTGTAGTCATAAGTTAGTGTAATTCATCAAAAGTAATACTAAAGCGGTGGAAAGGAAAGATGATGGCCTGTTTACCACCTTATCTGTATTTCCACAGGAAAAGTAAGTTTACATTCATAGTTCCGTGCACAGTTCCAGGTAGAAAGAAAAGAAAAACTGAACAGATGTAGAATACCTGTGACAAAAAAGTTCCTTGATCCACTGAAGTAAGGGAGGAAAATCTTTTATGTCTGTAGCAAAAAAATAGCCTGTTAAGGGGGATTGTTTCTAAATTAGGCTCTGATATTTAATCAAATTATAAACCTATTTTCAGATTTTGTGAATCTTCTTACATAGGGTCACTCAGTTTGATGAAGCCACTCAAGATCTAGGAAGGAGAACAAACCTGCCATGTCTCAGCTTTTGTAGTTTCCAGCTGTGACTGTGGCTGGAAGGGTGATGCATTTTCTCTCTTTTCTCCATGTCAGAAATGTAATGTATTCAGGGCTTGTATATTTTTTGGTTTGTGTTTTTTGGGGTTTTGTGTATGTTTGTATGATGGATTTTGTTGGTTGATTGAGTTTGGTCCTGTTTAGTTTTTTTGTTTGGTTGTTTGTTGTTTTAATTCTTTCAGTTTTAAAGAAAACCTGAAAATGTTATTGAAAACTGAAGTTCCTGAAATCTTATTTTCAGTTGTTTTGCTCCCACATAAACATTCCCATTAGTATCTTATGCAGAAATATCCGTTTCAGCTAATTTCTTAATTTCTCATCAGAAAAAAATAAAAGTGAACAGTAAAGTTTTTGAAGAAGTTACAATTAATTTCTTAGGACTGCTGAGTATTTCCTGTACAAGTTGTAAATGCAAAAAAAACTTGTAAATGGCTTTTCCTGATTTCACAGACAGTTCTCTTTGTGTGTCTCCAGTATTGATGGCCATTTGTGTTTTGCCTTCCCAACATTTTTACACAGAAGCTCTGTATTACATCTGGATCCCTCCTGCACAGCAAGGGTGTCTGATAGAATTGCCTAAATCTTGAGATACATTAATTAAAAAGAATAGGGTAGTTAGCCAAAGAGACACTTTGATTTCTTGCTTTCTCAGCTGCCTACCAAAGAGCTTTACTTTGCCAGGCTGTAAAGTCACTTACTAAGATCTGTTTCAGTGTCGAATCAAAAACAAGGAATGCACAAAGTTAACCACTATTTTTATGACATATTCTTTTACAGTAGGGTTTCTATTCCTTAGGATTGGAAAAATATTTAAAACCCTTTTTAGCTAGGAAAAATTCTCATCCATAATACAGTAAGGACTGGAAAAACAGTTAAAATCTATTGTAAGAAGGGGGGTGGACAAGATCTAAAAAAAAAAATCAGCTAAATGTTCAACAAATATTAACACAATATAGTTACTTTGAGTCAATCAAAACACAGAGGAATTGAAGGCATTAAAAAGACGTATCTGAAGTATATACAAAGATGTGAAATTGCTGAGCTATAGTGGAGGCTGAGAATAGATATCAGAAAGCACAGTGGCTGAAAAATACAGTACTGAGCAGACCCTGCATTCCCCGACTTCATGCTCTCACAACAGTCTGCAGTGCCTGTCAGTACCTAGGAATGTAATTATTGCTGGGAAGACACTTTATTTTTTCTGGGAATCTGAATCATGCATTATTGAGTCAGTGATATTTCAAAGACTAGCTTGAGAAAAATCACTGCTGAGAAGTAGTGATCCTCCTACAGCATTGATGAAGTTAGTATGGCTTTTGGAAAAAGAGAAAAAAAAATTGATGTTTTCTGCAAGCCATCTGAGCTTTTAGCATGATAATTACTAGGAAATATTTTCTATTAACAGCAATGTATTCAGATTAGGAAAGTTTTAATCAGCAAAATGACTATGTTTTGATTTTGGTACAAAAAAGTAAATATTTTAAGGGATTTATCATTGGTGATGATACCATCCCTCCAGAGCACTGCCTCAATTTCTTCCAGCTTATTAAAAAAAAGTGTTTTCTCTGGGCTCCTAAAATGTTCATATGATATGAAGGCTGAAGCTTATTCCCCAGATATCAGGAAACAGTAGCACAAAGATGCTCTACCACATACAGCACTATTTTTTTATGGGGCAAATGTCCGTTACACCCCAACAGTTTTTTCAGGCACACAAACACATTTTTCAGGCACACAGTGGTCTCATCTTTTCGGCATAGTTAACATGAGCTTGCTTTTTTTTCCCTCAGAACTTAAACTAAATTCCCTCAGAGATTTATATTTCAAAATAATGGGAAAAGAAAGTACATATACAGAAAGCACCAAAATGCTTCATCCTTATCAGTTTCAGGGCAAGATTCTTGTTTTCCTTCTAGGTACCCACTTTTCCTCATAATTTGTAATTCCTCAAGCTAAGCACATTGGTTTGTGGTCTTGGAAAATATATGCCTCCAACCAAGACCGGGAGGTAACCAGAAACATGGAACAGCACTGGGGGTCAAACCTCAAAGGTGTTGACCCAACCACCATGGGAAGTAAGATTACCTACGAGACTTCCCCTCTTAAGATGTGATTTAGGTAAGGAATGAGAGCTGGTCACACCATGATATGCGAACCTCTTGAAACCTGTCATTAAATTACTTTTATTAGGAATCAGCAAATATATTACCATCAAATACATTAGCATAATTTCATCCTTCAGAGGTCTATAACAGAAAAAATTCCCTCTTTATGAAGAATAATACACTGTCTAACTTGGAAGTCTTTATCCATTACCTGATGTTTTTCTCACTTTAAGGTTCTCACAGGAAAAGAGTAACTTTTCAGTAAACACGGTAAGTAAAAAAGTTCAATGATGTTTCTTGTGCTTTCCTAGTTCCTGCTTTGCTGAATACCAGAAAATTACACATCTCCCTAAAGTGTTATCTTTCTTTGCTTCTGTACATAAAGCTTGTGTGTAGATTTCACTTTCTAGTTTCTTACTGATATTTTTATACTTGTGTGGAATAAAGCTATTAAGATGCATTGGAATGTCCCTTTTAATCTCTAAAACATGATGTATATTATGACTGTATCAGGAGGAGAATTAAAGGTCCAAATGACAGAGGACAAGTTTTTTTTCTTTCACTCAAATTTCATTCATACATTTTTAAATTTGTAACACTAGTGAAGATAGTCCAGGTTCACAGTTAAACAGTATTTAAACAGTCGATGGTATCCTGTGTTCAGGGATTCCTATTCATTTGGCTATGTCTCTTGATGCAGATCATGTCTGGGATTTCAGATGCATCTGTAGATATAGTCCTCAGAGCTTCCAGTTCTCCGTTTTTGAAAGGTAATACCCCAAATATTGAGGTATTTCACATCTGAAAAGGCTAAGTAAACACACAGGCTGTCTGAGAAGAGCTGAAGACTATCAGTCCAGGATTACTCACAGATGCTCAGTGTCTCAGAGACCTGCCACCTCTCTTATCTCACCTCCCTTCTCTTGATCAGAGGGGTGAATCCTCCTTGTCCATACTTCAGAAAAAAAAACCCCCACAAAACAGCAACAACAACCAAGCAATTGCATATAGCCTGGGGAAATTTGGTGAAGAAATGTCATGTTATTTTTCTCTTTAAATCAAATATTTAAAGTAAAATCAGTGTTGGAGTACACCGTAATCGCAAAGACCTCCACAGAAGGAATTTATTGTAGTCCCAGAACCAAAGCTTTAACACGACCCTTTCAATGGCTCCATAACAAACTGTCTGCCACCAGAAGGCAGCAAAGCTCCAATATTAACGTACATTTCATTTCTGTGACACAGAACAGACAGAAAATTCTGTTAATAAGAAGATTCTTTTCCCTGTGTGCATATTCAGTGGTTGCTGACTTCTCTCATATTGTTTGCTCTCAGTTAAGATGTATGAGTGAAGAGTATTCATTTGTAGTGATTTATTTAAACTTCTGTAGCAGTGCCTGTCAGTGACAAAGAGACTCGGGAAGCTGAAAGAATCCCAAAGCAATTTCACAGACTAACTCATGTAAGTATAAAATATGAATCAGAAATTAGGTTATCACTGAGTTCCCCTCAGGTAATATCTATTTCTACATCCATAAATACCCAGAGTTTATCTCTCCACTTTGTGTGTATCTTCTCACTCTAGTCTCCAAAATTAATCTTGTGGTATAAGTACTTTACTACTAAGCTTTATAAATGAAGAATCCTACTTTTCACAGAGTGCCTGGCATATCTGAGCTCTGTGTTAGATAACCCTATTGCCTTTTGTTTTCAGTAAAAGCCACTGCCAATGATATTCCCAGCTCAGATTTCCTCAGCTATCTACAAGCTTCTACACAGGATACAAAAGCCTTCAGCAAAACCCAAAGCATGCCACCTGCTTATATTGTGTATTGCAAAACAGAAACCTAAAGTCTAGGAACACAGTGTAAGACTGATTGTAAAAGCCATGGAGCACTGTCCTTTGTAAGTAAATCCTGAAAAGCCTTCTCCCTAGGGTATTGGCAAATGATGAGAGGTGAATGATGGATGGATGGGGCATTCACAAAACAGCAATCCTAGGGCACCTAAGACCGAAACGTTGCAGCCACAGAGGCCTCCAAGAAACATTGTTTTTATTTTGTGGAAGATTTCTAATGGAAAAATCTAAACATTAATACCAAATGTTCAGAGGAGATACAATGCTCCTAATCTGTGTCTGGAAATGCAGCATATGTGTCCTTTCCAAAATACTGCCCTGTCACTGAATAACAAGTTTCACAGAGCTTGGCCTTTCGTGAGAGAATGCAGAAAGCGCGGCCCCTTGCTCCTGTGCCCAGGGTCCCCCCACCACTGCCACCAGTCCCAGCTCCAGCCTGCGGAGCAGGGTCATTCTGGGTCATCCTGCTGCCCAAGAGGGGATATACGGGCAGGAAGGTAGGGCTTTGGTCAGGCACAGCACTGTGCTTCAGGCTGGAGTGAGAAATAAGGTAAGATACACACATGTGCACAGACCCACATGTAGAAAATATTCAGAAATTTGGGAACAAGTGAAAACCAATAAAATATGCTTGATCAGCAATCAGTACAGAATAGAGCTGAGAAAATTACTCAGGATACTCAGTTTGGTGTAAATTTTTTATCATCTCTCAGTTTGTGAAAATGTTCAGACCATCATTTGCAGTCATACTTTTCATTACTAAATCACTAAGAAAATTTAAAAATTCACATGAAGTTCAATTTTGCACAGTCATTTGACATATAGCTTGCAAATGAACCTAGAGATGAGCAAACATAGATAAGGAAGATCCTGTCTCAAGCCTTTTCCTTTCCCCTGAACACAAAGCGTGCCTGAATCACCAATCAGTAATGCGGACATATCTGTTCTCATTAATTCTAAGGGATAAAAAGCAATGCAAGACTCCTTCTCTCTGAAGATTTTGAACAGGATTTAAGTAAAACATTTTTTCTGTAGCAATATAATTTATTTCTACCAGACTTAATATTCCTCTCCATTTGACTCACAAATCATGGTCTATAGTAATACTAATATAGTGCAGAAGTAGTGGGGATCTCAAGGTGGTGTGAGAAGAGTGCTAGTGAGGAAATCTACCACCATAGGCTGACAACATCCAATAGCTGGAAAGGGAAATGGGAAGCAGACAAATGCGCCAAAGAAAGGTACCAAAGTACCAAAGGCTCCAAGTACCAAACACCTTTACTGCAGCCGTGTTAGCCAGCCAGGGCTGCCAGAAGGGATTCAGAGGTAAAAACATGGACAGGCCTGTGCAGCCACGCTGCATCCACCAGCACGAAGCTCAGCTGCAGCGTCACCCTGCATGAGCTGGAAAGCAGCTGGTGGAGCTTAATGGCATAAGGAACAGGCAATACCTTTTGCTGCTGCATGCACATAAAACATTGATCCTCTCTTTTACGGCCAGCAGATTGCCTTCAGGCATTACCATCACCAGTGTTAGCTCTCTGCTCTGTAAACAACTTAGAGGAGGTTTTGGAAAGGAGCCCTGAGTCCTGGATTATACTCTACCTCTGCTAAAAAGGTCAAATTGCCCACATTATCTAAAAAGTATTCCCAAAATTACTCAGTAAGTAGAGTAGCAAATCTCAAAAGGCTCTACCCTCTGGTATGCATGGACAGGAAGGGGACATTGATTTTATAATAATATTTTTTTTACTGATAGCTGCTCTCATGTGTGTAGATCTACATTATCTGTCAAACTGTCAGCAATACTAATCATAGTACACTGTACACTATCCTTGGAAATATTTTCTTCTGTATTTCCATCTACATTTGTTTCTCTTTCTCTAGTGTGGTATTCTTTCTCAGGTACATATTGTAACTGAATGACATATGACAAAAGAAGGTGTAGGAGAAGATGGCATCTCAGATGGAAGAGCCAAGCCCATTAAAAGTATTTTTCTGAGATATCTGCATGATGCTGATCAGTGTGGGTTTAGCTGTACAGAAAATATGCCTCTCCTGAAGGAATTTCAATATTCACTTAAAAATTTCTGAGCAATAAGAAGTGTAAAACAAATGGATAATAATTGGAATATATAGAAATTATGTTACCAAAATTTACAGTTCATCAAGAGAAATATGTGCATATGTGAAATGCTCACAGCACCTTATAAAAAATTGACATCACTTGTATGCAGAATGATAAAACAAAAAAGAAGACAAAAGATTAACTTTTGCTGTACATTATAGTAGTAAGAATTAAGGTCTTTCTCTTTGGAAGTTACATCATTTTTCTCATGGTGAAGCTCCTATGATGGCTCTTTTTTACTGATTCTTTAGCACAGTTGATCTTATAGTGAACCAAATTTCTGCAAATTCAGTCAATTCTGTTCAATCTGTAACTGAGGCATATTCAAAGACTGTGTATTTTGCAAAATAAAAGTCCAAAACAGAGGAAATAGGGAAGAATTATCTGTAGGCAAGGCAAGTGCAGCTGGCAGACATGGGGGAGGAGCCCTGAATTATCCTTGTTTGTTTTGAGGATGGTTTCCTTGGCTACTTGAAACAATGCACAACATTTCTGGGCATATGCAAGCAGAAAAGAGCCACTCCTGTTAAGAAACAATGTCTTCCACTAGCTGGGAAAAAAAATAAATAAAAAAAAAAATCAATATTCTTTTGACACTGAACAGCAGAAACTCTGCTGCCTTTTAGTAAGACCAATTTTTTCTTAAAGCATACAGTGAGGTAACTCACAGTAGTCCCCAAAGGCATCTAAGGTGGTTGGTGTCCACATGAATTCCTCAAAAGCATCTAGCATTATTTGCAAACACGTACTTTTACCAATATGTGATGCTCTTCCTTTAAGCACACTGCATTCCCTCTTCCCCCAGTACAGTTCCCAGCAGTTACTTGGTGATCAAAACATTGCTTGCAAAGGTTCACTGTTCAACTCCCTGGCTGCTTTCTTTTCCAGACCATTCTGCACCTTATTTTTATGCAGTACAGGATGTGAAAAGGCACAACTGTTCTACAGACATGAGAGAGGGACGAGCAGAGTGCAGGGCTACAGCCATACTCGTGTGCCTTCCGTGCTTGAACACAGGTCCTGACTCCCCTCACCTATCATGTGGAATTTTAAGGTCCAGTTATTTGACAACTTCTGAGAAATGTTATTTAGTTCATTATCCCAGCACTCTGCACCACCTCCAAATCAGACATATACCTGTTTACTTGCCTAGAATTAAAGTCAATTTTTTCAAAATGAGGCCATGGGAATTATTTTATCAATTTTGCTTTGAAACATACTGTGTGTACTCTGTGTCCACACTTGCAGCCCAGACTCGGGGTTTTCAACTTACTTAGTTATCACCATTGAGAAGTAAACCCATCTGAGTCTATGCAGATGTCAGGTTTGTCTCACTGCAGCCTTATATAAAAACCAGTTATGTACAATGAAAACATGCATCCAGGATTAAGCCTTTTACAAACGGTGTAAAGAACAATAGTAGCTTTCTGACATGACACCTAAATATTTCAGATACCAACACTTAGATAGTAAAAATATCTCTCTGGTAAGGAATTTCAAACATAAACTTGTCAACCGTCTTGCAGCCTGAAGCATGCATTCATTTTGCCTGTCTATATTTGCTGGTTCTGTAGTTTGATCAGTGAGAGGAGAGAAATACCTACTGGAAGAAAACAGAAGTAAAGCTAAAGTTTGCTCCACTCAGGCACATGGATATTTAACTTTTTCACAATGTACCAAGTGGTTTATAAGCCAGGCCTGGACTAGTGAACATTGCAGAGACTGCTTTTCTCAGATACCTCCTCTCTGCATTCCCTCCGAGAGAGCCTGATGTGCAAGCCTTTCTGGGTATTATTGTTGCGAGTCAGTCAGGCAGTCACTGCATGTCATTCAGTGCACCAGCTGTCGCTGCACAATAGCATTCGTTCCACTGAACAATAAATTAAATCTCCCCCAAGTGCTAGCCATACCCTGCTCTGAGCCTTACTATCACTTGACACGTGTTACTCCATGCAGTACACGCAGGAATCCAGAGTTGGTGATGCAGGGATTCTTACTTGAAATTCCTTATTATATGAAAGTTTCAATTTTTTTCCCCCTTTCAAAAACAAATCTTACATAAGAGTTTTTAGGAAAGAAAGGGTTTGCAGGCAGTTGGTGGACAAAGAGATGCAGAGCAAAGGCAGCTCTGTTGATAGTTCTTGCTGAAATTGCTCTGCAGAAGGTAGTGACTGGCAGCTCTGCACTGTTTGTGCTTCCAGGGGCCCCATTAGGAAAGCAGATATACTTTATGAGTTAGAAAAAAGAGGCATATATTTGTCTTACCCTTTGTTTTGCAGGGAAAACTACTTTCTAGCATCATGGATTGTGACATTTCTTACTTAAAAACCCACCACATTTGAGGATCTTTACAATGTTTGAGATTAAGTATGCAAGTAGACACCTGGAATGGCTAAGCATCACTTCTAGTTTATTCTGCATGCTCACTGTCCTCATCACCACTCCTTCCTTCATGCCAGACTATTCCTTACTGCTTCTCCTGGGCTTGTATGGGGCACTCACAGCTCCACTCCATTTTCCTAATCCAAAGCAGGCGCTCAGCTCTTCAGCCTTAGGCACTGCTTTGGCCTCTTGAACTATGACCAGCTGGGCCAGGATTAGTATCTTCATGCCTAGGTGCATCACAATCTCTTTTATTCTTATTAGAGTGGCATGAAAGTCCTCAACTACAAGGTATTAATGGTCATTTCAAGATTAAAAAAAAAA
>JAWWMU010000121.1:32357728-32369980 GCA_035048155.1 Cinnycerthia olivascens
CGCTCTTCCGATCTCATAGAGAATCTTTCAAAGAGTGGAGTTATGCCAGTTTGCATGTCTGGTTTTGGGTGTTCTCCCTGCAGGAAATAAACACATGGAAGGTAAGACCAACCATAAAGAGATTCTCATTAGCTCAGGGAAACTCTCCTTGTCTCCAGACAATAATCCACTTCATTAAGGAAACTGAACAAACCTGTTTTCAGCCTTCTTTGTATAGGAAGATAAGGATGAAGTGGAAAGAATTTTTATTGTAATTTAAATTATTCTGTTATTTCATATTATTTTCTGGCAGAGTGGATAAAATAATAATTGTGCGAGTTAAAAACTGATGATATCATGCATTAAGATTTAAAGGTATGTGCAATTAAATGATCCAAAAACTTTGACAAATGTGAAACAAAAAGACAATGTGAAGGTCTTAACTCATGAACTTTAAGGTTATTTTGTTCTGACAAACAACATAATGAGAAAAATTTGTCCTCTTCTAACAAATAAACTTCTTTTTTTTTCCCCCACAGTCTTGACCAGCCTAAGGAATGAGAATACTGGGATATGGTTGGTGGGAGAGACAAATGCCTATTTGTGATCTTGTATCTCAGACCAATTGTTTTTCCCTGACTTTCAGTTTTCCCAGATTTCTTATAAGAAGTTGTTTACTTTCCTTATGCCCTTTGCTCATTAAAGTCCCTCTGCATAAGGAAGATGGCATGTCACCTTTACAACACATAGAGGTTCAGAGAATGACTCAGGCTGGGAAGGATTTTTGGATGTCATCTGCTCAGATCTCTGCTCAGGCCATCACATTCAATTGAATTCTGAGTACTCCCAAGGACGGAGAACCCATAGCCTCTCTGGGCAGCATTTGCCAGTGTTTGATCACCTCATGGAGGAAAAAACCCTCAACATTTGATTGGAATTTTGTGTCCCTGTTGTGACTAGTGTCTGTCTCCTCAATCCTCACACCTCAGTTAACACAAGAGAAAACAAAAACCCCTTGGCCACATTTTGAGTGTGACTGAGACAACGCAGCCAAAGGATGCTAGGGCTGCAGAAGGAATGCTCTCATGAGGAATTTCCAGTTTGGAAAAACCTGCAGTGCCTTGTCTGAGGCTCATCTGATGGTTATGGCTTCATATGGCTTCTCTTACTAGTTTCCCATGGAGTTGTTTACTTTTTTTTTTAATAGTCTAACTGCACCTCTTTCTCTGACCTTCTGAGAAAAAATTATTTGCAACCTTCCTGACACAATGAAAAATGAGGCTACATTAACCAGAGGCAGCCACTGTATGATGATCACAACATTTACATTGGATTCTTTTTTTGACCCGAGTGTTCGTTTTGTCAAAGGTACATTAATTACTCAAAACTTGCATCATATAAGTCAACATGAACATTCAGGTCAAGATAAAGCCTTGAGAATGTTTTCCTTCTTTTGTTTTGCAATGTACTTTTATTCTTGGGAACTAGTCTACAACATATGGCAGGCCAAAGAGCTAAGCTGCAGAAATGCACAATGACAGTAGCAGAGTGCTTTATGGAAAGGGAAGCCAAGTATCTTAGGCAGAAAGAATTCTGTAAATCTATTGTCAAATAGATCTTCAAGAAAACAACAAAAGTGGTATTTTAGATGAAGTCTGTGAGTCAGTGTGCAGTTTAAGCTTTGATTAGAAACTAAGTTGAAACATTAGTGTAAAAAAATTTTCTCCAGATTTCATGTTTGATCTTTCCTTTACATTTAAGATGTAGGTAGGAATGAGCATGTTTGGTTAAATGAAGACCATGTTCGGTGCAAGAGCTTCTTAATATAGATTTGCGAGATTACTTGGACATGCAAACAACCATGCCCTCCTTCACAAGAGCATGATAATGACTATATAATCAGGTAAAGTGACACAAGCTGACACCACTTTATTCGTGCGTTACATTCAACTTCACTGAAAAACACAAGGGAGAGGTTTCATGTGTTGGAAGTCAGCGATTACCCAGTTTCTAAATCACAGCCGGAGTCCGTAACATTCCCATAGAACAGCCTATCATTCGTCTGCACGTGCTTAAAAAGAGATATCTCAGGCCCTGCAGGCACAGCACCCCTCAATCCATGTCGCTGCGGAGGGGCCCCGCCGTGAGGGGAGCAGGGCCGGGCCCGAGGGGTTGCGGGGGGCCAAGAGTGGAAGGAGTCACGCTGGAAGAAGGTGGGCTCAAATTACGTACCAGGAGGAAATTCTTCACTGTGAGGGTGGTGAGGCAGCTCCTCAGCTTGTATTCCCCCTCTAATTTGAAGGTAGGTGGTTACTGGCTATGCTAGCCCATAGAGCACAAGGAAGGTGAGACATTCCCTTACTCCTAACGTTAACCTACATAGAGGCTGCATGAGGAGAGAGAAGCACAATTTGCATTCCACCAGAAAAGGAGGAAACCAAGAGACAGATGATTCAATCCTGGTGTTACTATTCTTTAAGTCCCTGGTCACCAAATCTCTTTATTTCCCTTTGCTTAAGGGTGCTTTCATTGCAGTGATCTAAAACATCGTTAAAATGAATTATTTCATGTTGCAGGAAAACTAATCATTGTAGGCATGAGCTACTTTGTGAAACAGAAAAGAGACCACAGTGGGTCATTGCAGTGCTACACAGACATAGAATAGTAGAATAGTTAAGACTGGGAAAGACCTCTTAGATCAACACGTCCAACCATTAACTGAGCACTGCCAGTTTCACCACTAAAGCATGTCCCTAAGCACTGCATCTGCATCAAAAAGTGATCAAAAACTTTGGACACCATGATTCCACCACATGCCTGGGCAGTCTGTTTCCAAGCCTGACCACCCTTTCCTGACAAAGATAAACACTGAGTATTTAAACGAAGGGAAGAAACTAGTAGGGGTAAAGAAAAGAGGAGTACAATATCATGCAATAAAATGGTTGAGAACTCAAAGAAGCTGGCTAAGCACAACAACAGTTACAGCCTGAGGTGTAGCAAGCAAAAGCAGTGGCAATTTTAGAGAGGAGCCAGAGCAATTCAGGAAACGGTCACATTTACCTATGACAGAGCAACTGAACTGGGAGAATTTTTTCAAATCCTCTGTTCCCATGCAGTGCCCCCAGCTTAAAAAAAAATGGTACAAAGGCCCATTTGCAAAGGTATCCTCTACTTGTAGGATGCTGCATTGTAAAAGAATGTTCTGCCTGTGGGCTTTAATCCTGCTTGTTAAATACCATTACAGTGAATGTGACCCTTTAATATCAAGGCTTACTGGAACCCAGCATCTGTGGTTTTTTTCCCTGTTAACTGCCTCCTTCTAAGTTCTTCTTGGAAGTGCTCACTTATGTACTCAGGTACCTGTCAGTAATCACAATCTGGCTTCCAATCTCATAAAGAAAACTTTGCCATTATCAAGGGCTTTTGATAAGCTACAATATAAGAGGGCAAAGCAAATGGTAACAGAGCCAGAACAAGCACTTTTTGTGAGTGACCTGTACTGCTACTGCTAACATGACAACATTTTGTACCAGCTAGTACACTAGTGAAACCAGTCCAAGTTCCCCAGTTGTTCTGAGAGAAATTTAAGTAGGAAAGCAAGGAAAGCAGTTCTTTAGGCATACTGGAAAGAAGGAAAATGCTACAACCAGAAGCTTACAGCATGAGAGGAAGGCCAGGGTTTCAAGTGTTGACAGCACATACTGTCTATCTGAAGGGCATAAAAGTGCAGGGTAGTGCAACTATTCATAGAGGGGAAGAAAAGCCTAAAAACAGAGATAGATCATGCACAATCAGTTGAAGTCATGCCACTGTTTTCTGATAGCCCATAAATAGCACAAAAAGTATGCCAGGTGTTTCTTGAAGAATCAACAGCTTTGTGAAACTCATACACACCAGGGATCAGTGTTTATTGGAGGCAGTAGAGGGGGATGTTGAGAGACTGCAACTACACCCTGCTGTTGTGTGGATCTGCAGCAGCCACAGACCTGACTCAGTGTTGGTTATCTCCAGAGGAGTGCCTGGTGTGGGAGCCTGCTGGAAGGGAGCATTGGAGGGCCCTGGAGCTCTGCCTGCCTCTGTGCACTGTGACTGCCTTTGCGTGCTGTCACTCCCCACAGGCCTCATTTTGTCAAGTGAGGAGTGGTTTTGCTGGGCCACCTGTGCAAGTTGTAGTGCAGCTGTAGGGACTAGCTGCAGACCCTCTCCATGGCAATCCTGTTGTGCAGGGGGGCAGACAAGTACTCCTCATAATGGCTATCCCCTCCCACTGAGTATGGAAGCTTCCCCAAGGACTCCTTGCAGACATCCCTCCAGCTGGCCCATCACCAGATAAAGGCAAAGCAGAATTTGTGCACACGATAGGCCACATGGGCCACCTTCTTTATAAATCCCAGGTGGCAGGGTGCTGGGAGTCTACTGCTGCCTTTGCTGGCCCTACCTGATGTGGCTGGCTCGGGCTGTCATCCTTTATAGCACAGTCATCCTTCCCCACAGCTTCCTGGGCACCCAGTGCTTTGCCCTGACAAACTGGAACTTGTCTGGCAGAAGGGACACACAGACTTATTCTCCACCCACACAGGATGCGTAGGTGCCAGAACAGGTGGAGTTAATGCATCACATAGCTGTCCAGCTGTCCAGGAGGATGGGGCAGTAGTTGTCCAGCTCCATGGCCATGCTCTCCACTCGCTGCAGTGACCTGCAGGGAGCCGGTGATGAGTGGCTCCCTCTCACTGCCGCTGCAGTAGTGGGTGTTACACTAGCAAGGGAAGAAGCACCATAACCATCAGATGACCTGGAGAGCTGTGACGGAAATGCCCAGGTCCTTCAGGAAGAAAACCCTCAAAGCCTCCCAGAGAGAGGTATCGCCTTCCAACTCACCTCTGCTGCTGTGAGTGCACCTCCTGGGTGTCCCGGATGCTTGAACCTGGCAGGGAGGGGAAAAGTCCTCCAACAGCTCTGGGACTGGGCATGGAGTGCTGCTACAAACAACTCTCCTCACTCGATGTCAGTGCCAATGGCCTCATTCAGCACTCCAAACCTCGCCAAATGCTCAGCTGGAGTCTGGGCATGTGCTGGATAAATGGAACTTGGCACTGAATGTAAGCAGCAAGGATGCCTAATATCAAGTTTGAGCTTCCCCTGATGCGGCTTTGCAGCATTCTTATGCAACCTGTCACTGGATCCCAGTGAGAAGAGATCAGTACCTCCTCCATGCAGCCAGGCAGAGGATGGAGCAACACTTGAAGGTGCTGCCTTTGCTCAGTGACCAGACCTGCTGCCCTCCTCCATGCCAGAACTGCTAGAGCGAGGTGAAGATCCCTCCGGAGCCTGCATTTGTGCCCATGGAGTCCATGCACAAGACTGTGGCTGCTGACAACCAGCAAGATCAGGGGCTGTTTTAAGCTCAGGCTTGTTGGTTCCTGTGATGGAAAGTTGGTGCCCCAGCAGAAAAGCCTGGCAATAGACATCCTTGCAATGCAGAGGCAAAGTTCTGGAGACCTCCTCAGTGCCAACAGGGCACCTCGATGTAGCTCCAGCAAGAGCCTTCAAAGGAGTAGAAGGCACCCATCACTGCTGGAGGGAATGCCCATGAGGTGACAGAGTGGTTCAAGTTGGAAGGGACCTGCAGAGGTCATTTTGTCAAATGTTCATGTTCAAGGAGGCTCATGCAGAGCATATTATCCAGGACCACCTCCAGACAGTTTTTACTATCTCCAAGAATGTAGAGTACAGCAGCTTTCTGGGAAACCTCTGCCATTGCTTGGTCACACTCACAGTAAATAAATATTTTCTGATGTTGAGAAGGAATCTCCCCTCCATGTTTCAATTTATGCCCAGTTCCCCTAGTCCTGTCACTGGGTGCCACTGGAAACTGATTTTCCTTGCCTTCACACCCTCTCTTCAGACATCTGTACACCTTGAGGACCTCGATCCAATATCCTTCTCTTCTACAGGAAGAAAAACGTGAGCTGTCTCTGTCTTTCCTCTTAGAGAAGACGCTCCAGTTCTTTTGTTATCTAAATGCAGCGTTTGGCTGCACTCTCTCCAACAGCCCTGTTTCTCCATGGTAGTGGGGAGCCCAGAACCAGGTGCTGTGCTTCAACTGCAGCCTTACCAGCACTGAGCAGAGGAAAAGGATCATCTGCACATCTTGGAAAAAGTTGACCAAAGACCAACATGAACCAAAGAGTCTCATAATTTGCAATAACACTCTGATCTTTTGTCCTGGTTTTAGATAGTGTAGCATTTAATCTCTTCTCAGAAGATGGGGTTGAGATTGTCTGTGTTGGTGTTTCGTCTCTAGCTAGGCTTAAAACCATGACATCTTCATCAAAACTGAGCTGTCACAAGCATTAAGAACTGTTAGCCTTTAGAGGCATAGTAGGATCAGTACTGTAAAATGAATGGAATCAAAGTTTTCACAAAATATGTGTGGTCAAATTCTTGTTTGTGTAAATTATAAAAAATAGAATAAATTCTGTCAGAAATGGCATCTGATATGCATATTGTTCTGTAGGAAAAGGATAGAGGAAAAAGGGGAGCACAACAAATTCCAAATTATGTTTTCTAGATTGCACCCATTCTTCCCATCTGACTGCCCTGTGTAGCCATAATTAAGCACAGAGGTCTTCATGGAGCAAATAATTGGCATTTACATAATTTTGCCATTCCAGATAGCCTCTAACTCCAGTGAAAACATACCTCACATCCCCTAGATCTCTCTTGCAATAACCAGGGCACAAATGTACCATTGCTTGGAAAAACTTTTTCTCCCCTGCCCTCCCAGTCCTTTGCCAGCAAGCTTGGAAAGATATAAGTGGAACTGCCAGTGTCAGTTTACCTTAGGCATAGTTGGCAGGAGACACTTTCTGTAATTCTCTCAGGGAAAAGAAAATGAGATTTCAGACATCATATGCCCAGTTATCATGCTGTACTAGGACAGATTTTTCTCAGCAACAGTCTTCTACTATAGCTATTAAAATGAGAGTCTAATCTGACCACAAAACACGCTGAACAGTACAGAAACTTGAAAAATGTAATAAGGATTCTTCAAGTTCCTCAAGATTAGAGGACATATTTTTCCTGTTTCTATTTTAAATAAATAACAACTTTAAAAATTTGCTCTAGTCACAGCAGGTTTTTCTGAAAATCTGCTAAGGCATGCAGAATTTTACAATTAAACCCTCTCTGTTAAGAAACCCAAATAAGCAGCAGTGATGCTTCAGTGGTTTTGAAATAGCAGAAGTCACCACTTCACCTTTGGAAATAGAGTTAGGAGAATCCACAGGACTAAAAGTAAGAAATAGGAGCCATAAGTCAGCATTTAGATTATGCACACAACCTAGGAGAAAAGCACTATACTTAAATATTACCAACCATAGTGACAGTGAGAATTTTTTTAAAGAAGAGGATAAGGGACAACAGGCACAATCTAAGCAAAGTTTCTGTCTGAGTAGAGGAAAATCTTCTTCACTTTGAGGGTGATTAAGCTTTGGAACAGGCTGCCCAGAGAGAATATGAAGTCTCTTTCTCTGAAGATAGCCAAAGCAACCGGCTGTAGGGAAACATGCTTTAACAGGGAGGTTGGACTAGATGATCTCCAGAGGTCCCTTCCAGCCCCAGCCATTCTGTGGTAGTAATGAGTTTGCATGGTAGTGGTATCATGTCAAATTCCCATTCTTGCAGACTGGGTTAAATTACCAGCTAGTGCACTCAAAGTCATAGTGGGTTAACCCTGGCTGGATTCCAGGCAGTCACCAAAGCCAGTCTGTAATTCCTCTCTGCAGCTGGACAGGGCAGAGAAACTATAATGATGGGTCCACAAGTTGAGATAACGGCAGAGAAAAATCACTCATCAAATACTGTCAAGGGCAAAACGGATTTGAACTGGGGATATTAATTCAAATAATTACTAGAAAAATCAGGATAATGAAAAGCAAAATTAATCTTACAAACCCTTTCCTCCCACCCCTCCCTCCTTCCCAAGCTCCAGCTCCTTTCCCATAGTGGTGCAGGGAGACAGGGAATGGAGATTACAGTCAGCTCCTCACACGTTTCTGCCTCAGGAGAAAAGGTCTTTTGCTCACTCCAGCATGGGGTCTCTCCCACAGGACACAATTCTCCATTAATTTCTCTGATGTGAGTCCATCACATGGAAACAGTTTTCCACAAACTGCTCCAACACAGGTCACTCTTCCACAGGGTGCAGTCCTTCAGGCACAATCTGCTCCTGGGGGTCCCCCACAGGGTCACAAGTTCTGCCAGGAGATGTGCTCCAGCCTGGGCTCCTCCATCCACGGTCTTCAGGCCCCTGTCAGGATCCTGTTCCAGCACAGGCCTCCCAAGAGGTCACAGGCTCCTGCCAGCCATCCACCTGCTCCAGCCTGGGGCTCCTCCATGGGCTGTGGGTGGATCTCTGCATCCCCATGGACCTCCATGGGCTGCAGGGGCACAGCTGCTCCACCATGGGCTGCACCAGGGGCTGCAGGGGAATCTCAGCTCCAGTGCCTGGAGCACCTCCTGCCTCTCCTTCTGCACTGACCTCGGTGTCTGCAGGGCTGTTCCTCTCACAGGTTCTCACTTCACTCTTGTCTGTCCACAATTACGTCTGTGCAGTAACTTTTCCTTAAATATGTTATCCCCAAAGCATTACCACCAAGTTTGATTGCCTCAGCCTTGTTCACTGGGACATCTGTCCTGGAGCCAGCTGGCACTGGTCACGCCAGACACGGAGGAAACTTTTGGCAGCTTCTCACAGAATCCAGCCCTTTAGCCCCCTGCTACCAGCATCTGGTCACACAAACCCAACACATTTTGATACTGACAGACAATAATGACAATTGTAGGTAACATATGCTAGTGTCTCTTGGTTAGACTTGAAAGATTTGAAAGAAGAGAAGGAGAGAGAGAGAGAGAGGGAGGACAACTATGGGGGGTAAACATTTTAATTTTACCAGCTATATTTTAGTTTGGTTGCAACAAATTTTAATTTTACTGCCTATAAATAAATTGCATTGTAAGGATGCAGCAAGGATAGGTTATTATGCTCTGAAAGTTGGTCTTCATACATTACAATTCCTGCACTTCTATCTTACTGGCTTTATAGTGTTTCAAAGCTATTAGCTCTTAATTTCCTTTTAGGATAATAGACTATGGTAAAGGAATACCAGCAGCAATTACACTATATTCTAAAACTCATACTTTTTTTTTAACGTGGTGTTAATCTCTGAGAAAGTACTTTATAGGGAATCGACTGTCCATTCCAAATCCATAGTACTTCTGTTGAAATGGTCTTCTGACTTAAATGCATTTCCTAAAATTATTCTGAGACCCGTTGTCCATTGACATATCATTTTAAAAGAACATCATGTTATCTTTTATGCAAAACTTTGCATAAGATTTTTTCTCTGATTATTGATAAAGTTTGTCAAATTAAGAGACAGGTAAAATAAACTCAGTCTCTCCTGGAACTCCCTCTTGTTCCCAGCACAGCATGTAGGCAGGGTATAAGTATTGCCAGAGAAGACACACTATCATCTGCTGTGCAGGACATAGAACCAAGTACACAGCACCCTTGAGAGAGGTGATGTGGCCAAGTGCTGGCAAAGATCATTAGGCACACCACCTGCAATCTTCTCTTTCATTTCAGACTTTTTCTCAGTCAAACAGAGCCCAGGATTTACTGTAACACTTGTCAGCATAGTTTGGGTCAGATTTGTCTGAAAAAATGTCCTGAGAAAAACATGGTCCAGCCTGCAAAAAATTACATTTAGGGAGAAAAATAAATCACTTTTGTTTTCACTACAACGAAGTCCAGTATGTTCTGTTCTCCAAGACAGAACTGTGTATTCAGAAACAAGATGTTTTCATGGAAAAAAAAAATCACTATAGAGGCCATTTATCTAAGGGACGTCTATACACAGATCAAAATGATTGCAAGATCTTCATGCCTTTTTGCACCATTTGAGGATGAACCTCAGCATGCTTCTCTTTTGCTTGTCCTCCCAAACTGCTGTTTACTTCCTCTGTATTTCAGCCTCCATTGGTTTCCACACCAATCCTGGAGTTTCAAATTAATGTTCCATTTCCTAAACACCCTCTCTCTTTGAGGTTGCTTCTGAGAAAGCCCCTCAGCTGTGTGAGATGAAATGCAAGCAGAGCAGGCAGACACCTTGGGCTGCCTATTTTGCCATCCCAGGCCACAGAGGGAGATTGCCCCCCAGCAGTGTGGTTGTGTGTCCAGCACTGGGGAACCCAGCCCTGATGTTTGCTCCCATAATCTCAAGCTCTCTATC
Source organism: Cinnycerthia olivascens (assembly GCA_035048155.1). Classification (NCBI taxonomy): domain Eukaryota; kingdom Metazoa; phylum Chordata; class Aves; order Passeriformes; family Certhiidae; genus Cinnycerthia; species Cinnycerthia olivascens. The sequence goes on from JAWWMU010000121.1 coordinate 32,368,003, forward strand.
CCCTTGTCAAGGCACAGGATGGCAGGACACACATGAAGCCCAGTGATTGTCCTGTTTTTTATTCCTCTGCTCCCTCTAGCATGTGTGCCTTGTCCCATACCAGCCCAGCACTTCCTGTTTCCCAATACAAATAAGAGTATCAGCATCCTCCCAGCCAGCACTCACAGGAGCTGCCTGGGAGGTTCAGGGAGTCAGGAGGTTGTGGAACACCTGTGAGAGGAGCAAGGTGGTAGGAGAAGAGCAATTCCTAGTGGGTTTGGGAAGGGTGCCTATGTGGTCTGGTGGAGAAATCCTCTGAGGATTGGCACTCTCTTATACGCAGTATGAGCACTTCAGCCTCCCTGTCAGCCTCCTCCCTTGTCATGGGGCAAAGCTACCTTTGCTGCTCTGCTGAAGGCATCAGATCGAGTTATTTTATGTGCTTCCCAAGAATCAAATTTGGTTGTGCCTGCATTGCTAGAAAGCCCTGTCCCAGGGCCACCCACTGTGTTGCTCCTCCATCTCGAGGGATACCAACCCAGAACTTTTTGTACCTGACAAAAAAGTAAGTCCTAAGAGCAGGATTTTTAGACAAGTTATTATCACTGTCTTGACCCTTCACTTCACGTGTCTCATTATCTCTCTTCTTACAAACAGACTGCCCTTTCAGTTAAGAAAGTGGAGTAATTTCATCAACATTTCTGACAATTCATGATCTATCCAGCTACAGCTGTCCAGCTGTTGTGGTCTTGGTTGCCCCTCAGTCAGTATTTCATTTCAAAGTAAGCTACACAAATAGCTCAACTGATACAGAGAGGCAGGAAATAACAATAAAATATTTTTTGAAACATATAAAGAAACCTTGTCTGTGACAATGTGTTTAGAGAATTGAATTGTGACAATGAGAATTAGAGTTCCAAAAGTGTTCTTTCCTGTTCTTTTACTTCAATTCTCATCACCATTTACAAACATTCACCATGAAAAATTATTTTGCTTTATCACAGTGATGTCAATAATATGATGAAAATTAAAACCCAGGATCATTTTATCTTCACACTAAGATAGAACAGTACAAAACCAGGAAAGATTTAGTGTTTGGTTTTACCTGTAGCATGAACTATTTTGAAAATACATTAAAAAATTACTAAATATTTTCAGAAAAAAAATCTTGATCATCAGCAAGATTTGTTGAATTCAATCTGTAACCTAAGTCCAAAGAGCATAACCATACCTGTTATACATTTGAGGCTTACACACACAACCTCTGAATCTTATTTTAAGTTTCTCTGGAATTATGAGGTTTCTGTGAGTTCATTTTTTCTCTTCTTTTTTGCTGACAGAGTCACCAGTCCCCCTCACCAGTTTTCCAGGTTCATGATCCTTCTTCAGTGTACAGAGATACTGAAACTGCAGGAAAGCAATTGAATCCCCAGTGGCAGACCTACTCAGGGAAATCTGCCTGACATGCTGGACCTCATGGACACATTAAGACAACTGGGGTAGACTTTGGGATGTCACGGTCTTCTTTTGGGTGCCTTTGTCAGTACTCAGAATTGGGGTGGAAGTATTTCTCACTTTCTCATCACTTTGGTAACAACTGCAATACCAGAAAGAAAACATGGGATCTTTTTTCTTTAGTCAGCTTCTATAAGGGCTCTTCATCTGAGTGTCTTGTTACAGGAGAAATATGGCTTGTCACAATACAAAACTTTCAGAAATAGGGTAGCAGACAAAACCTGACGCAGTTTGCCCCACTTATTCTCAAAGATATTTGTTCTGTGCTCTTTACATTTATCTAATATAAGGTATATATAAACAAAGATAGTTGTCTACCAGAACAATAAAAACCAAGAAAAAAGAGTCACTTCTTCTAATTAACAGCAGCCTGCAATTGCCATTTACAGCCTGCTTCCTTTCCCACAGCATCTTGCAGATTTCAATGTTCTTGCATATTTGACTGAGATACAGAGCGTATGTTTCATCTTGTTTTGTTGCTCTG
>JAWWMU010000121.1:32426483-32437952 GCA_035048155.1 Cinnycerthia olivascens
CAGCACTAATAGGGAGCGTTGTGTCCCCTCGGTCCCATCACAGACAGCCCCAATGCACCTTGCAAATCCCAAGGGCAAAGGAGAAGATCCCGTCGGCTCCTGGGCAGCCCCTGGATTTTGCAGTAGGGATACATGCTGGCCACTGTAGACAGATGCCCCTCCTGCCACAGCTCCTGCCCCATGCAGGGCTGAGTTAGCAAAATTCCCTCTTGCTCATGCCCTGCAGTGATGCCCCAGCCCGCTGGATTCAATGGCCATGCCTCTGTCCTCCATGGGCAGAAGAACTGCCTCTCTCAGCTGAAGGCCAAACTAGGCACATGCAGTTGTCACAGCAGCCATCCTGACATGTCTCCCTGTTGTCTGGTTCCCTGGAAGTCCCAAATTTGCGGGCAGTGGAAATGGTAAAAAACTGTGTGCTGCTTTTGTGGGATGTTTTACATATGCTGCTTTTCCGGGATGTTTTACATATGCTGTAATCTAGAAGCAAAATATAAATGGGAGGAATCAAAAGCCAGTGAGCTCTCAAATATGTGCGTGTTACATGCTACCTTCTGACTCACTACACTTCCTGCAAAAAACAAACCACAATACTAGGCCCCACACATCCTCTTGTGTTTCCCTAATTAGCATGTACCAAAGGCATGAGAATCTTCCTTTTGAACCAACTGTTCAAAGAATACTTGCCACCTGCTTTTTTTAGTTGCTTGAAATTAATAAAAGATCATGATATGTATCTATAGTTTCTACATACAACTGAAAATAATATCAACTTATTCACTACTATGCTAAGAGGAAGAAAAGTAAGTATTCTTTCAACATTTAATTTTGGGACTAAAAATTCTTTAAGCATTATAGAAACATGGGCCAAAGGTACTCCCCATGCCAAGGTACCAAACAAGTCAGTGAAAACACATGCAATAACTCAGATCTGCAGCAGTGAAGCCTGTGCTTCTTCTTCTTCTTTTTGCTCCTCTTCCAGTCAGAATTTCTTCCCTTCTTTACCAATGTGATAATCCTTATAAGTAAGGCATACTACAAATGGCAGAGGCACTCTCATAATTTCTCTGGCACTGGGTTGGTGCAGACACCCCCTTTTCAGCAAAGTTGGGATGCCACTGAGAGTCCAAAGATTTCTTCCTAGGGACAAAAGAGACGGAATCTCTTTGGAAACATTCTTAAATTTGATATCTGTACTTGTCTTTAAAAAAAAAAATCTTTTAAGCTGTTGTTCTCCCATCCACCATATGTAATGTTATGCTGAGTTAAAAATTCACAGTTACTAGTTAAATACTTTCGTCTGACTGTCCTATTTTCACATGTTTTAAAAGAAAATACAAAATACAGGGTCATAAAACCAGCTTGGACAGTTTAGAGAAGAAGAAAACAACTATTAAAGTGTCAATTTTGGATGTGTCAAAGAAATAATTTCCCAGTTGTACGTCTGCAACACTGCTCAGTGTTTATTTTCATGGTATCTGATAAAGCAGAAATCGTCCATTTTTGAATAATGGGGCCCATTGATAGTGGTTACACCAAATGAAAATGCTATGTGTATTTCTGGCTCTTCTAACAGGTGGCTAAAGAAGAAATGCCATTAGCATGGAAGAATACTAACAGTATTTGAAACTGGAACAAATGGCTTCATTTTCAAAGGCTAGTCACTTCAGACTTCTTTGTGTTCTTCACTGAAATTAAAGATGTTGATCCCTTAGAAAGCAAAGCACTCTAGTGCAAATTCAATGGTCCTTATAATTCTATACCCAAGCTTTATGCAGTGACTCTTTCCTGCTGCTAACACATCATTTTGTCAGAAGATAAGAGAGAGCAGGTATGCTTGAGGATGGGTCACAGACTGCAGCTCTTCCACAAAGCTTAGGCCCCTGCCTTCTCATAAGCAAAGAGAAGTTCAGCAGGTTAAATCAGCTGAAACAACCCACTTACCCATCTAAAAACATGGTGAAATAAAAGGGCATGACACAAGACATTGGCTAACTCTAGCAAATTCTATAATGTAACTAACTCTACGGTATAACTAGCAGATAAAAGTATCAGAAGTGTAATGAAGCTGAATGCCCTTCCTCATAAAAACCAATGCACTTCTGAACAGAATGTTTTTCACATTAATAATCATCACCAAGTTCTATAGGGTAAGATGGCCATTTTCTTCAGGAATCTCTAAATTGCTAATTGATGTCAACAATCTTATTTCTAGCCACTAGACAGCAAATCTGAACTAAAGCAGGACAACTTTGCAGCCCTTTCAACATGTGTATGCCTTCAGGAATGGAGAGAACAGATATTTGCTTGTGACAGAGGGACAGAAAAACTGAAGGAAGGTAAAGGTAGACATAAGCAGACACATAAAATGCAAGAAACCATGCTGCATGCACTTTGGGTAGGACACGTAATAAAAGCATTATCCATGGTTTTTGCTGAGGAACAGAGGACCTCTAAGGTGTGTCAACACGGTTTATTTTTATTGAGATTACCCCACTAATGTACATTTAGCAGTTAACATCTTAAATGGTTTCACACTTAATTTTGCAATCTATAGTTTTTATGCTTCAGCAGCCACATCACCAGCACAGCATAACTACTGCATTCCCATCCTGTCAATGGGCTCTGGTGAGATACAGTCTAAAGGCAGGCAGGATTTACTATCCCAGTCAGATATGTCATGTACTGAGAGGAAAATAACTGTGTGTATCATGCTACATTTATGATGTTGTCATTCTCTGTTTTTCTTTTGTCAGTATTAAAAGGTAAGAAGAAAAGCATTGGTGAGGAGTGATGCAGATGAATGAAAGAAGAAAGAACACACAAAAGATCTCATAGAAAAGGTCTGTCAGCTCTGCTTCACAGCTAATCATTCATTGTTCATGCACAGTACCTGGATAGTAATTGATTATCGAACAAGGTACCTTGCAGATTTTTTTATTATTACCCATTTTGACTTAATAAAGTTTCATATATCTTCATGAAATTTCACAGGACTTTGTGCATATGTTAATTCACAGCAGAAATCACTGCTGCCTGTTATTTTCTGCCATCATTTTTCCCAAAACAAATGTGTTGCATTTTGTGCCATTCAGATTTGATGCAACCAGTCTGAGGAGAACAAAAGTGATTTTACAGGTAACCATGGGTTATAAAGTCTTTCATACCTCCATTCCTACAATTAAGATACAGGCATTCTGAAAAGGAGTCCTCTCATTCTGTTGGCCTCAAAATTATAAATTGGTTTTTATACTGCTAAGAAACACACTTTGCAAAATTGCAGTGTCACAGAAGAAAGGAGAGTGAGATAGAGAGGAAAAGAAGAACAGTTAGATTTCAAAGGTCAACCTTTTCTCAGTGATGAAGGTAAAATGCTGTGTTCATTTGTATTTGAAAGTCATGAAGTATTTACAGTTAAAAAGTATTTCATTAGAAGTGTTTTATACTGAAAGTATTTTTTTAATTTGGATATTTTTATTGCAAATTGGTTTTAGAGTGTCAAAAATTACTGCACCTTTGACCAGTAGTCATTATGTGCTGCCCTTAAAGGGCATGTGAGCATGTGGATGTGCAGCAAGTTTGCGTTTGTGCATAAAAAATACAGTACAGACATTATTTAAGTTCAAGTGCGTAAATTGCTAATTTTTTGTGGCTCTATGTAAACATGGACATGTTAGACATTCAAACTCCAGAAGGCACCTTACATACTCTGAGTCTTGTTACAGAAACATCGTTACCTAATAATATTTTAGGCTTTGGGGGTTCTCTGAGATGTCTGAATAGGCTGACAGATGGTGCAAGACCTCCGTGCCCTTCTGGGAGCAACTGGGAGGCCTCCAGCCAAGGCTCATTAGCATGTCAGATAGCGCAGGATGACTACATGGAGAGAATGAAATCCCAGCCTCCCATGTCCACCCACCAAAATCCAGCTCTCCTGCAAATGGCCTTTTCTTTTTTTGACCTTTGATGCCCCCAGTGCATTAAGCCAGAGCTGAAGAACAGACTTCTGGCACTCCAAATTGTGGAGTGGGATTGGAAAGCAGCCATTCCTGAACTGGAGAGCTTTCTGATCACACTGTATTTACATGGGGAGCTAGTCCTGGAAGCCTCAATTATGTAAACAAGCTTTTCTAATGAACCTCTTTCTGGGCCAAACCTCTAGATAAGCCCTGAACTTTAATTTTACCTGTTACACAACTCAGATTAAAGCTCAAATCCATTAAATTGTCATTTATGAATACCTACTGTTAAACTTTGAAGATGCAACATGTTTAAATCCCTAAAAGCAAATCAGAAAACCTCTGCCTCTGAAGTCTGCAGACTGCCAGCTAGCAAGATAATACATCCCTGCTCTCTGTACAGTGACAGGCCAGCTGAAAATGTAACATATCGTTTATTGCATTAAGGTGTCAAGGAATGGAATTTAAAAGGACACTTTATGTCAGCGTAGAAAATGCCCAATACATAATTGCTCAAATTGGCTAGAAAAACTGACCATTTAAAAAGCATTTCTTTTCTTTCCAAGTATGTGTCTATGGTATGACATGGAAGCATATTTAGCCCTTCTACAAAACATGTGGTCAGTGAACTACATGTCATCTTGTAGGGATGGGTTAATGTCTCTCATTGAAAATTTTAACTGCCAACATATTAGTGAGGGGTTCCAGAGAAACCCTCTTACTACTGTCAGTATTTTAGCATTAAGGACCTGGATTCCCTAAAACTGGGCTGGAACACTGCTGCACTGCAGACACAAAAATAAACCCCTGTTCATTAAGGAATCCTACACAACAAACATGCACACTCAGATCCAGCCTTCTGAGCAGCAGACAGAGATCCCCAGATTCAAAGGCATGGTCCTCCTGCTTGATACATCCTTAATTCTCAGTAGCCTTTAAAACAGGACATAGATCAAGAAACAGGATGTACTGAGTTTCTCATTTCATTGTTGCTAGCAGCTCGCCTGCTATGATTTCCATAAACACCTTGAGAAGAATGAACCTTGACACCCTAAATAATCTGTTAAAACCATATCTAGTAAGCTTTCTAAAACAACCTCTCACTCAGAGGAATTATATACTGAATAAAGATTACACAGACGTCTTATAGAGAGTTAGAGTGGGCAATCCAAGTTTACAAATCTTTGGACATAACTTAAATAGTTCGACACTTCAGTCTTATCTACTATGATTCCAGTTTTTGACTTTGCCCTCAGCAATGGTTTTTGCAAAATTAGGATGGTGATGTCATATAACCCCAAGAGAAAGTAAGATGCTACAGGTTTCAGCAGAAGGGTTCAGCCATTCAGGGTTCAGCCCCACCACAGTATATCAAACATCCTCCATGCCACAAAGAAAACTCAACCACTGCTGCTCCTTGGAGCACTTTGGCTCCAAGGAGAGCTCCTTCCATTTTCCCCTTAGGCACCTGAGAAGGCATTTTTGCCTAAGTTTTGCCCCAGCTGGGCACACAGAACTCCACAGAGCCCAGATGAGCCAGAGATGTGTTAGTCATTTCACCTGTTAGCCAACAGGGCTGGAAAGGCTTTCAGTAAGTCTGTAAGGCAACAGGACAGGAATGTGATGACCAGCACAGCATGACAAGGAAGTCCACAAACTGCTATTTGATCCTACTGTCACATGTCTTACGTATGTGTGTACATGCAGGAGGGCACAAGAGAAGGGAGAACACACAGACAGCCATTAGATAGGTTTACAATAACAAACCAGCCCTGTATTCCCCTTCTTAGATTTCAGCTATCAAATTTCCTACAATTGGGCTCTGACTGTCATACAAGCTGCAAATTCATGCAAATCCTGAGTCACTGTTTGGCAGGGTATAGTTTTTTGGTGTACCCTGCTGTGGTTAGTCACTGCATCTGAAATTCAGTGCTTCTTTGCCTTCTTCAGGAAGGTGTTACAGAAAATCATCATGTAAACACACAGCTCATTAGGACTCTGATGGAACACTAGCAGAGAAAATGTTGCTCTCTGATTGAGTAATTTGCATTGGGTGTAATAGTTATTTATTCACGGGTTTTATTAAAACAAGTCATTAAATTCATGGCAATGCTATAGTAGTTGAAAAAGACTCCTTGGGTTGCTGTTTAGATTCAGAAGTTTTTTGTGTGAGAGCTCAGTGGATTCAGCTGCATTAAATTATCAAAAGTTTGCAAAGACACGTGAAAATTTCACTTTCCTACACTTCCAGGACATCATTTTTTATTTGATGGACAACTTAGTCAGGGAGCAAGAAACAAGTATTTCCAGAGGAACCTTCACTCAAATTCTCAGACAAATGAAAGAGGAATTTGAATGGGTTGGATATAGCTGATATACATATTTGACCTCATCTGCTCTGGTGTTATACTGTTTTTCAAACACAGAATAGAGGGCAGTAACAACTGCTTCAGTTGTTACTTCAACCCTTACCTATATTTGAAACTACAGCCTGGGGCTCTCTGCCAACAAATAGGACCTGGTATCTTTTCCTGGAAGTTCTTTATGGTTAGAGGGATGGAACTCAGGCTACCCTTTCCTATGCCTCAATCTGATTTAATCAGTAATGCACTTGAAAGGAACAAACATTTTTTGTAATAGGACTTGTTTCACCAACATTTTTTCTCAGAAATAGAAAACAGGTACAGCCCAGCTAGATGTTTGGAAAATAGAATCATCACCAAGGAGCAGTGTGCAGAGACCTGGAAAGAGTACAGGTCTATATGTTGCTTTTTATTTTCTTAAGTCCCACAGAGGTTTTTTATTATATTAAATTTCTCAATTAATGAAAATCAAACATAAAGGAATACATAAAGGACAAGCTATCATAAAATAACCTTTCCCGCCCAAGCATAATTTTAACATCTATCACAAAATAATAATATTATGTGTCATATGATATTCCTTGTACATTCTCTCATTTCTGTGGTGCTTTCACGGGGCAGAAGTCATACAGGACAGGAACTTATTAACTGGCCAATGAGATATTCCTTGTTATAATTTTCTGAACATTGATGTCCACAGCACATTCAGCAGCTCAAACAGAGCCATATTAACATGGGTAATTCCTTCAGACTCAGCAAGGCAAGTGAAAGATACCTTCCCTGACCTCACTATCCTACCCAAGTTTGCATTCATTTATTGTGTCAGAACATAAACAGATATAATGATGGCCCAGTCTCCCCACAGTCTCATGCCAGCTACATGAAGTCCTAAGTCTCTGGACAGGGAGAGAAGCAGCATCTCAAGTCCACACGACAAGTCCAGGGACAAACAGGCAAAAGGAGCAGTACCTCTGGGGACATGTTGTGTGGTGCTGCACACTCTGGAGGCTCCACAGGCACTTTCCAGCTGTTGGAATCAACATAAACAGCAGCACACATTGCAGGCTGGCCTCCTCCACAAACTACATCTCATGGAGATAATTCTGTTGCAATTTTAAATGCTATGTAAATAGGGAAACATTCTTCCATTAACCTCCTCATTTGCTATATTAAAATTATCTGTGTGGATAGAAGGGAACTGACTGTAAAAGAGAGCTGTGTTAAATAAATCTTTGCATTTAACTGCAGTGATATACTACACTAGGCTAAGGTGGTTTTGCTACTCTTCCCACAGGAAGAGTAGAAAAGTCAGGATTTTTACTCATAAATTAACCACTCCAGTTTACAGCATGTGCATTTCAGCTGTTGATCGAGGTGGGTTGTGCAGTTACAGCACTCTTGAAGCTCAAAGCAGCTGCACATTTTGTCTGATGCCACTGCAGAGGAGGTGGTGAACAGTACTTGAAAAGGTGTGGAAAGCAGCTAGGAACACTGATGTTTTAAATTATCTTAGCTAGATCTTCTCAGGCTTCTCCACCTTAAAAACAGCAGAGACACCTGCAGATTAGTCCACCACATTTAAACACTTTGTCTAAGATCAGTCAGTTTGAAAACTTTTGATAAAAATAAAAAAAATTGTTTAAACAGGTTTGATTAATTTAACAACCACATAAGCACAAAGAAGAAAATATGATTGCAAATGTCTATTCAGAATTGTTACGGAGGTGGGCAAGACCAATCTGAGTAGTAAACAAAGGAAATGTCCTCTGAACTCAATAATGAGTGTCAAAAATATGACACACAGTATATTGCATATTTTTCCAATTAAGATGCTGAGGTCTTTATCAGGATGTCAATTAAGGTCTTTCCATCTCTTCCATACAGGTGCTCACATATTGGTCTGACACCACACAGGAGAAAACTAAATTTGAAATCCCAAATGAAATAAATAGAAATGTCATTCAGAAAGGCTGAATGTAAAATAAATGCCAACGATACTGCAAACCCTGATTCATTGCTGAAAAATTATTTTAGAGGACTGATAATTTTTTGCTATTTATTTCATGATTTTTTGCCTTCCTCCTTTCTTCAGATTTGCATTTTTACCACTGGAAAAAGCAACTCTCTCTGCCAAGCAGTTACCATAATTATGTCACTACCAAATTATTCTTCCCCATGATTGCCTGAGGCTGCTGTTTAGTGACTCATTGTCACATCATGTCTCAAAGTAATTTAACTTCTTCCTATCAAACCTCCTAAGAATTTTTGGAAAGGTGTATTAGAAGACATCCTCTCCATTACTTAAATATCCCAATATTTATTTCTCTCATAGACGAATTATTGTCCCTCTAGTAGTGAGATTAATGTAAAGTGAGTATCAGTGTCAGTCATTTGTACAGTAGCAAGTAGCAACCACTTGAGAAGAGAATCAAAAGAACTATTCCTCAACTGTTGTAATTATTTTTAAGATCCATGCAACAGTGTTGCAGTGCCACTGAAGAACCTTTGTGACACATAACACTGCAAAGACTGTCTCTAACCCTGCAGTGTTCAGCTAGACCCTCACAGGTGTTAAATACTCAATTTTACACAATCTCAGTGGATGAGGGTGCAAACATTGAGAGGACTTAGACTATTACAGGTCTTTCAAGGTCTCCTGACCTCTGTAGGAGAGGGAATAAGGGAGAGACAAACAGACAGATGGACAGACAGACAGAGATCTGGAGCAGAGGAAGGTAAATATTGCAATTAGTTTTTCCAATAGAGAAGTCATGCACAGACACTACAGGTGAGATGTTCAAAAGCAGACAGTACTGATTTAAACATTTAACAATGTGATGTCAGAAGCTCCATCTTGTTTCAGTGGTCCTCAAGACCACTAAACTAGCAAGGAGGAATTTTTCAAAAGTCAGCTATGGTCTTGTGAAATAGTTTGTGGCAGAAATATGAACTGAACCTAGAGTTTGAAGAAGCCCACCATCTATATTCTACTACAAGTACTTCAGATTTTTATCAAGTTGTAGACTGTTTTTAATACGAAGAAAGCTTCTGTAGGAAAATTTATGACTGCTATTCAGTTCCTTCATGCCATGTGTTACTGACAGAAAGCCAGAGTGTATCTGTTGCAGTGGCTGTGTGTCATCTCTATGCAATAGCTTATCCAATAAGAACAGCACTGCAATATTAATACTTGTGGCTTTGAAGGGACAGTTTGTTCTGCTAAACAATTTACTTCAAATGCAACATCTGTTCCAAACACAGCTTCAATTTTGTAAATAACACTGCTACTGTTATGTAATTGTGTGTGATTTAATATCTATACACAAACAAAATCAACAGTAGAGTTTACGGTCTCAATTCCACTGATACCTTAGTTGTTGCATTAGAGTAGCTACTGTCTTCAGGCCTTTCACAACTCAATTTAAAATTCCTAATGCTATTCAGCTTCATGATTTCCTATGCTGATATCCACTAACATTATGTCAGAAACAAGAAAACTTTTTATAGTGTCATCTCTTGCATATTCTGGGTAAGTTCATCACAGATAGATTCATCTTGGTTTGAAAATTTAGCATGATAATGAACCTCTCATCAAAATACTGAGAGGACCAATAATGTCACCAAAAAGCACCAGAACTGTATTTTGATAATGCAATCATGAAAAGTTCCTGAAGGTAAGAAGGCATATAGAAAATGAACTTCACCTCTGGAGCGAAACCTGCTGAAAAAATACAAAACACTCACTGAAGGCCAGGGCATTGTAAACTGAACAGTATGGAATGACTTCAGTCATCGCTGCCCTTGTCTTGGATCTGCCAGGGCACTTCTGCTTTCCCAGGTCTCCTTGGGGTGCAGTGTCATGTCCATAAGCTCAAAACCAGTTATTCCACAGCTCTCTGGCCAAAATAACAAGAAATCACATCGCATAGCAGTAGAGCAGCATGAAGGAGGGATCTGGAGAACAAATATCCCACCAGCAAAGATTAAGAGTACAAAAAAAAAAATTAATTAAACAAAGAGCAAGAAGAGTTCACACTACAGACACTTGAAATTAGTCGAGTAGATTCCTTGGCACAAAACCAGAACCTTAGGTAGCAAAGCCCCACCAGAATGCAGTGTGATTGGTAACGCCTCCTCATGCGTTAGTCCTCAGTACTAAAGGAACACAGCTCAGTGCTTCATAAAAGAATGAAGCTCTTCATTATCAATTAATGTAGAACTATGAAGCTGTACATGTCATATAGAGTAGCCTAAAATTATTCCACCTGACTGCTGACAAAATGATGTGATACACACTACATCAGGAACCTGTAGAGAGAATGTCTCTTTAGGTACATCTGTTAGTGATCCACAGATGAAAGCCTCATTGCATCACTCATTCTAAGACATTTACACAGGGAGCCAAGGAGCTTTTTTAAGACTCATTAACTCCCACTGTTCACCTCTAAGACAACCAATATTCAAAACTTTATATTGAGAAGCTTAGTGGAAGTTCATAACATCCATCTTTTAGACCTCTAATTAGGTATTTATGTCAACAGCTACAACCTACTTGACAATGGAGAAGAGTCTACCTTATAGCAGAAGTATTAGTGCTGTTTGGACAGAATTTTATGTAGCAGAATATCCTCTTCCCACTTGCAGTCATTATTTTATTAAAGATGGTTGTGAGTACCACAGAACACGGACATCCCAGACCCCAGCACAAACTCCATTGCTGTCCCTGCCTCAGCAGAGAAGCTCACTGTTCCAGCATGATTACTACCTTTCAGCTTATTTTTTATCTGTGCTTTCCCTTGTACATCTAGACTGTTTATCTAGTGCACTTCAAAGACCTTGTTGAAGGAATTTTGCCAAAAGCCTTTCAGAAATCCGGCTAGTTTGCATCAAAAGGTCTCTCACAGCTAACATGTTTTCGCAAATCACTTCAAAGAATACATAGGTTATTGTGGTAGGACTTTCCTTTGCACAAGTTAGTATTAACTCTTTGCAAACACATCATATTTGTCTGTGTTCACTCCTTCAGTTTTTTTCTTACCATTACTACCAGTTTTTCTACTAGGCACATTATTTTTACACACCCCTACCTCCCTGGGATCTCAGCTGAAATACTGGAATTTTTAGTCTGATGTCACATTTATCAGCTATGA